>JAFBJT010007546.1:0-85076 GCA_016785325.1 Chascanopsetta lugubris
GGGTGAATTTAAAGTCGTGGTTTCCAAAATGCGTGATACTCGTCTGATTTGAGATGACGTTTCCGTTTGACCTTTTGCCATTTAAAAGTTTAAAAGTCCAAGTTTATCCAAGTTGAAATCATTTTAAAGGTGCATTGTGTAAAAGTATGTACGAATTTGATATAGACTTTTTTTTTTTACAGTGTTTAATCACATGATGAATATGTTGTCATTATCTTTAAATCAACTCTGTAAAAATTCAGTCTCATGAAAACTGAAGCCTCCCACAGGTTCCTCTCCATCGGGGAAAAGTGGGGATATTCAGCTGCAACGTGCAACTTCACCAGTAGATGCCGTTAAACCCGTCATGCCATGATTCAAAATGGCTGTCGGGACTAAAAAGAACACCTAAAGCTTTATTAAAGACCATTCAGTGTAAATTAAAAGGTGCGTTAGGACACTTGTTTTGTTTGAAATCTTTATTTGATGCCAGTGAGGGAACAGATCGTCTCAAAAGGACATGAGAGATTTAAGCAGCATTTCAGAAGTGACTCCGATTTCACTTTTCTGGGAAAATTCCCTCAGAGCCATGAATGTGACATTTGCCCTCACTGGAGCGTCTGAAGTACCAGAGACAAATTCAAGACATTGTTGCACAATTTTAAACCTCTATAGAATAAAAATAAGCGAGTTAGAAAAAAAAAAAAAATGTGCCCCCTGTGAAGAAATGTGACTGATTGAGACCAACACTGTCGTCTGTAGCAGGTTATCAACACTTTTAATTCACTTCTAAAGCTGATCATTTTAACATGGGAGTCTGTGGGGATTGGACTCACTCTTGGAGCCGGCCTCAAGTGGCCACCCTGCGAACTGCACGTTTTTCCACTTCCTAATTGGCCCCATCTGTTCCCCATACATTTTGATCTACATCAAACTCATGTACCAAAACAGACAAATCAGATCTGGTCCCGAACCCACAGCAGCAGCACATGTCAACCAAAGCACAACCGAAGCCACAGAGTTCCACCAACACATCAGCCAAACATAACATTGTACAGTGGAACTGTGGCGGCAGCAGCCATTCATTCATTCATTCATTCACTCATTCATAGCTTCAGGTACAGGTGTAACGACAACAAGCCCACTTTGAAAAGCACAGGTCAAGAATGACAAACTTAGTATTTGTTTCTTATCCCACCAATTTTCCCTGTACTTTATTTTAGAAATCAGCATTAGCCACTTTTGTTTAGCACGACTCTCTGCAGTTTGATGTATTGTATAACAACATATTGAAGTCTCATTGGGACCATAGAGCGTATTGATGGTTTGATAAAGTCAGTATCTCAGATGGAGTTAGCGGAAATGTTGATATGCTAACTTCAGGCGGCATTTTGGGACTCACTACATTTAAAAAACAATATTATGCTAACTATCAACTATTTAGTTCTTTCAGCTATTTAGCAGAAGCTGATTTTGCATATTTGGCTTTTATACCTGGTTAAATGTGCCATTGATATAAATCTAAATGTATTTTTACTCCACCTGTTTCACTTTGGCGACATCGTGAATGAAAGCGTCGTCGTTGACGTACTCGCGGAGACTCTGCAGCTGATCCAGGTCTCGGATGAAGTCCTCACCGATTCTCTGCTCCACAAAAATATCTTTTAATATCATGTTCATCACTTCCCATTTTTATCAACAAAAAAAAAGAAAAAAGAAAGAAATACGTTCTGACCTCTGCGATGACCTCTGCCAGCCCCGGGTTGCACATCACCAGCCAGCGGCGAGGAGTGATGCCATTGGTCTTGTTCTGGAACTTGTGCGGCTCCATTTCGTAGAAGTCCTTGAAGCTGTGGGGGCGGAGTCAAGCATCATGAGGTTACGTGGCCGCACATGAAACCACACACGCCGGGGAATAATACTTTGGCGTTAGTTATGAATCACCAAAGCAGATGTATTTTGAGGACATGCGTACATGGTGGCTTTGAGGATGTCGGAGTGAATCTGGGCCACGCCGTTAACGGCGTGCGAGCCCACGATGCACAAGTGGGCCATGTTGATTCTCTTCTGCCCGGCCTCCTCGATGAGCGACATACGGCACAGACGGTCGTTATCGCCGGGGAACACGGAGGCCACTCTCTGTTCACACCCAAACACACGAGGCACGAAATGAACAAATACACCTGCTGAGTCAGCTTTTTTTCTTTATCAAGGAGTTTTTCTGTCACACTTTAAAATGAGCATGAAAACAGGAGGTTCCATCAGTGTGAGTAGATAAAAGGAATTTACTGTGCGTGTGTGACAGCCTCATAAAACCTTCCTGTCACCTTCATGTCATGAATGTAATTCTTCCATTTTAGCAGCAGGGGGGTCGGGGGTGGGGGGAGAATATGCAAATCACTTTTGACAGACGCTATAATAAACGACAGCTTGTGCTTTTGGCATCCACTGTACAGTAGTACAGTACAATTGAAATGGTGGGCCCCTTGGCATGGAGAGGTTTTGAAGCCCCTGGTCCTCTGTCGTGCAAGTAAGGTTGTCTGTCTTGCTTTTGTTATCTCAAGCATAGAGGAGCCGTAATTGCACATCCCATAATACAGTATATCATGTAGGTCATGACATGCTGCAGTGAGCCGTACTGACCTCCAGGTGGCGGCGGTTGATCTCATAGATGACCTCCAGGTGGCGAGGCAGCAGATGAGCGAACAGGTCGACTGGCCAGCGCTCCAGGGCCTCGGGGAGGACGGTGTGGTTGGTGTAGGCGCAGGTCCTCACACAGATGTCCCAGGCCTGCGCAGCAACACGGTGAACATTCATGTTGGCAGATTGTATTTCAAAATGATTTCACATTTAATCATCTTTTTTCCAGTGTGCAAGATTAAATCACTGATTATTAGTTACAATTATATTTTCCACAAGTGTGATCACCTGAATTTCTGACATGATAATAATAGTAATAATAATTATAGTATTGATGGTGATGATGATGATAATAATAATTTAGATGAATCTAATTATTTCCATTTCTATTTGCAGAGATGGAACTTGAAATAATTACAATTATATATTTTTAATGATAATGTAATTAATGATAACAGTGATGATGATGATGATGATAATAATAATAATAACAGTAATAATATAATAATTAATGATAATAATGATAATAATTATAGCTCAAATCATAATACATTTAATTTAATTATTTCCATTTCTTTTAGCAAAGATGGAACATAAAATTATTACAATTATATTCACCTGAATTTTGGAAATGTTTGTTTTAATTCTAGAGTTGCACCCCCATATTTGCACAGGAGCCCATGATGGACATATGAACACCTTCTGAGAATGAACTGTCTCTGAAGGCCACCATAGATTATGAATGTTAAGGTGCTCAGCTTCAACATGCACTGCACCTTTAAAGGACACTGAGCTTTACTTCCTGTTTTGTTGTGAGGGACCATGTGACCTTACCTCATCCCACTCCAGCTTCTCCTCATCCACCAGAACCCTCATCAGCTCGGGGATGGCCATGGCAGGATGAGTGTCGTTGAGCTGGATGGCAACCTGATGACACACACACACACACACACACACACACACACACACACACACACACACACACACACACACACACAGCATGAGTCCATGTCACCACAGAATTACCACAGATGCCATGTAGATGCCTCACATTCATCTCAAACACCCCTGATGAGATAAAGGCGCTACACAAGACTCCGTCTACACATTGACAGAAGCAATTTAACGAAGGCACGGCGAGAACATCGGTGGGGGGTGGGGTGCGGGGGGGGGGGGGCTCTCCGGGGGGGGGGGGGGGGGGGGTCTCTCCACTTTTTGACAGAAACCATTTTGCTGAGTTTCTTTACCTCACCTTGTCAGGCAGTTTGCTGAAGTCGGTGCGAACGACCTCCCTGGAGCCGAACTTGGAGACCTTGAAGCGGCGGATGATGTCTTGCAGGGTGGCAGACACCACAAAGTATTCCTGCTTCAGACGGAGCTCCTTCCCTTCAAAGAACTGAGACACAGAGACACACTTCTGTCTGATTCTATTCTGAAGGCAAACATGAGGATTTTTATGTTATTCATTAAACATCGACATTTGCAGATTAGTCACTGGAATGTGCTCTCGAGGAGGAGGAGCAGTCGCTCTGCGGATAGAATCATATCAGCGTGATACATATTGATTATGATTTCCTGTTGTAATTATGAGATAAATATACAGAGGCAGAAAGAAATGTTGAATGTTTGCACTTAAATTATTTATGCAAGAGACCGTGAAGTCTTTTTGTTCAATCTCACATTTTAGGGACAATTATAATCAAATTGTCACCACGTTTTATGTACAGTCCAAAATTTGAATTTTCAGATATTTTAAGGTCCCAAAAATAAGTGATCATTTATGATGATGATAATAGTAAAGCAAGTTCACACCTCTTGGTGCTTGGGGGCCCTAATAAGGAAAAGTAACAAAAAATGCTTGTTGATAGTGACCCCTGTGGCTGTGAAGTGACCTGCAGTTAGCATTCTGTTGAGTCTCAAAGAGCTAGCAAGGTCGTGCGAGTGAATGTCAACAAAAGGAAAATGACGACAACAATAGAACCAGTCAGCGTCCAGAGCTGCTGATCTCGGCAGCTCATGAGCTGCCACCTGGTGGCTGACTGTGGTTTTGCGCCACTAGACAGATAGAAGCCTCTGTCTTTAGGTTTTGCTTCGAGTGTGTGTTCCATTTCTTATCTATTAGTTAAAGATGAACACTTGGTGTCAGAGGCTTCAGAGTAGGTCAGGTGGTGTCTCACCACAGTCTGCTCTCTCGCTAGCATCAAAACATGCTACGTTGCTCAATGCACCTTTAAAAAAACAAAAAAAGGTCTGATTCATGTAACTGATTGCCATTACCATTGCTTGGTCGTACAGCTCTACAGAACAATGACCTGACTATCACTGAATCTTCTCACTTACACACTTGGGATAAATGACCAGACCTGACATGAGTTCCATATCTGGAGTCAGACGGTTATCTCTTAAATCCTCCTCTCCCTCCGGAGGCTCGGAGGAGGCGGCTCCCGGTGGTCAGGTCTAATCGCAGATATTAAGGACAGTGGCAGAGGAGGCGTGTGGCGGCCCCGGATGAGGACAAAGGACTTGGCGATGGGGTCCACATTATGGAAATCCACTTCTCAATGGAGAGAGGATAAACTCTACATGTAGAGGATCTATACGGTCCACAGCTCCGGTGTCATTAGCATGAGGCTGCGGCCGATTAAAGTCAGAAAGTCTTACGTTGTCGTTGGGATAGAGGACACGTGAGATGTTCTCGGCCAAGTTCCTGTCCAACACGGCCTGGATGTATCCGCCCACGTTGACTGTAAGAGATGTACATGCATTGATTGAGTCATTTGGTCGCCGTTGCATGATGGGAAACCTTCGCCAGTCCACACTCACAGTCTTTCAGGTTGAAGTCGCAGGGTGCCTTCGCCGACCACAGCCTCATTGTGTTGACCACATTGTTCCTGTAGCCAGGGACGGGGGTGTCGTACGGCAGAGCCAGCACCACCTGTCCATCATAGGAGACGGATAGATCATTAAATAATAGTGTGTGTGTGAGAGAGACTTTATGTAAGATTTGGGTCATTTTTGTCACCTCTGAAAATATGACAATTACATACTGACATTTTAATGAATTATCTATATATATTTTTTCCCATTACCCTAAAATGAGCTCAATAATGTATATTCACATGAGGAACGGGTCCTCGCTATGGAGGCCGCCATGTTTTTACTCTACCATAGGTTCTCCTTCATGCTCCTGAGGGTGAGGTGATGGATACAGCGTACAACTTCTAGCTGTCACCAAATCTTACACACTGCACCTTTAACGCGGTGTATTCACCTGTGTGTCCACCCACTTGACGCCGTCAGGGTGATGCTCGGTTCGGCCGTAGAAGCGCACGGGACGCATGTACTCGGGACGAGCCTTCTCCCAGGGGTTGCCATAGCGCAGCCAATCATCTGCCTCCTCCACCTGGATCATGACATGAAAAATAATACTCTCTCATTATGTATTGGCTTTAGCCACAGATCTGAAAACTCATCTCGCAGGTGGAAAATGGAAACAACGTCTGCAGCATGTTGTTTTTGTTTGAATTTGTTCCTGAAACAGTAACACAAAGTGTTTGACAGTGAGATGAGCGGAGGAGTCCTGACCTGCCAGCCGTTCACAATCTTCTGATTGAAGATGCCAAATTCGTAGCGGATGCCGTAACCATAGGCAGCCAGACCCAGAGACGCCATGGAGTCCAGGAAACAGGCTGAACAGCAGGGAGGGAACAAGGAAACACAAACAAGTTTAAGAATTTTTGGGGTATTCTGCATCAAAATCATCATTCTCTTCAAAAACGTATTTCATTGAATGTTATGATAGAAATAATGAACAATCATCAATAACCTTACATTAGCCCAGAATGGACAAAATAAATAGATATTGATTTTCGAATCCTGCCGGAGGTTCTCGTATACATCAGACATGGCCAATACACGGCCCGCGGGCCAGAACCGGCCCGCGCAGCACTTTAAGGTGGCCCACAAGGTTGAATCCACACATTTTAACCAGCAGCATCTGCAGCATGAGCCTGCAGGACAGTGTTGTGTGCGCCCTCCAGAGGACAATTTTAAAATGGCAGCTATTTTATTGAGAAGTTGCAGTTTACTCATTAATATATTTGTTGACCTTTATTTTGTGTAATTGCAAAATGATGCATTTTTTTTAAATGCATCCATTTCCTGTGTGTGTGTGTGATTTTGTCACGTGGCAGTGTCGCCACAAAGGTGGAGTGGGCGGAAATGTTCATGTGTTTGGAAATGGATGGATGGATAAATAGTAAATAATTAGTAAACGTCTGGTAGACTGAAGTGGTCTTTAAAATGATACGTCCAGTTTTACTTACGTGAAAACATGGCAGCCTCCATAGAGAGGACCCACTCCTTATGTAAATATACATTAATGGGCTCATGTGAGGGTAATGGAAAAAAATAACACATTTAGGTGAATGTAAATTCATGAAAATATCGGCATGTAATCGTTATGTATTATATTTCGAAAAATGACCGAAATCGTACACACTGCACTCTAATAATATCAAGAAGTGTTAATATAACAAAGCTTGTTGGCCCCTAGTAACAATCTGAGATTCTTATGAGGCTGCCCTCGGGGGGTATAATACTTGTCCTTCAAGCTTGGGAAGTGGTGTACAGGGTACAATCTCCCCACTAGATGTCCTCAAAACATGCACACGTGCAGTGCGTAAGATTTTGGTCATTTCTGTCACAAATATTAGAAAACAATCACATCCTGACATTTTGATGTTTTTATAATCACATAAATATGTTATTTTTTTCCATTACCCTTAAATGAGCCCAGTAATGTATATTTACATGAGGAGTGGGTCCTCTCTACGGGGGGCACCATGTTTTTACAGTAGCTCAGAGTGGACGTTCTAAACATCTATTTAGCTTTAATGACAACTGAAGTCGACCATAGGTTCTCCTGCATGTTCAGAAAGGTGAGGGTGAGGTGATGGATACAATACACAACTTCACCTCTAGATGTCATCAAATCTTACACACTGCACCTTTAAGATAATATGTTGAGTAATAACACTGAAATTCTTCTCACCAGCGAGACGACCCAGGCCTCCATTACCCAGACCAGCGTCCTCTTCCATGTCCTCCAGGTCCTCCATGTCCAGACCCAACTACAGAGGACGGCACATCACACGATGACGTCATGAAGAGGTAACCACCGTGTCTTTATATGGAATTTAAATGTCGTTATAATGTGATTGGAACCTGGTACGTGGCCTCGTCGCAGGCGTTCTCCAGCGCCAGGTTCACCATGGTGTTCTGGAGCGTGCGGCCCATGTAGAACTCCAGGGAGATGTAGTAGACACGCTGCAGTTCAGTTCAGAAAGGGGAGAAATAATCAATATCCAGAGCCAGGAGCGGTAATCTGAACTCTGACTGAGGAATTTCTCTGTGTTGTCATGGAAACCCAAAACCCGAGACGCCAAATGTCAAAGAAACAGCCTCATCAAAGTGTCAAGGAAACATTTTTTTATAAATCCTCCTGGAGGTTGGGTAGAAAATGTCACCTGAGCCGATATTTAGCCTTTCACATTTGAGACCCTGGTTTCTGGCCTCCCCTGACACGGGGGGTGCAGGAGGGAAGGGGAAGGGGGGGGGTTTCTTTAGGTGTTGCGTAACACGTACACATTTCGACCTCCGACAAAAATAGCTCTTCTAGAGGTCGCTGTAAAGGTCAGCGTGAGCCTGATCCCCCCCCCCACCCCCCGCCTCATTGTGGAGTTCAAGTCTGGGATAAGGGGACATGCACTTTGGATTATGATATCAGGTTTACGTTATCCCCCTGAATTATATCTGACCATATCTTTCATTCTATTAGGTTTCAACTTTTGTTTTTTTTGCCCAGTAGGCTGATTTTAATCAATACTGTATTTTATTAGTGAGGGAAAATGTGTTGAAATATGTGATTGTTGCACAAAACTGAGCTTGAACACTCTCCCCCATGTTTCTCTATGGACCAGGGGTGTCACACAAATGGCCCGTGGGTCAAAAGTGACCCATTAGTTGGTCCGTCCAGGTCTCCCTTGCAAAAGAGATGATTGATCTCAATCGGTAAAATTAAAGTTAATAAATGAATAGATTAATTAATTAACTGTAAATCTTTTAATAAAAGTTGCTGCACTTTCAAATGTGTCCGCTGGAGGATGCACACAACACTGTTCAGCTAGGTTCACAAAGGGCAAGTTTATCTAATCGTTATGATATATTCTCCAAAGGGAACAATTGTTGTTTACAGGTTATTATGCTATGGTTTTACTGGCCCCACCCACTTCAAATTAAATTGGGCTGCATGTGGCCCCCGAACTAAAATGACACCGTTGGAAAGGACCTTTGAGGGATTCAACTTTGACCTTTCAGCAGCAGATGCTTTTGAGATTCTGCAGCTCATCAGTAGTGGGCGGAGACAACCCTCAATGCATGAGGATAGTTTGGGGTGAGTTGAGGTGTGTTGGGGTGGGGGGGGGCATTCTGCCCGGCGCCGCAGTGCAAAAGAAAAATGATCCTCCTGTACTGGTCAGGGTTATTAATGATCTCGCACATTTACACGGAAACACTTTTTTCAAATAACCCCAATCAGAGTCTCCCCTCTCTCTCTCTCCTCCCTCTTTTGAAATTGCACGCCTTTCCTCTCCAGATGTAATTTTGGTGGCGATTGCAGATTCCCATCTCCGTGCAGTTCCCCATTGTCACCTTAAAGGTTCCTCCGCCGGGCTGTTTATACCCTCTGCAGTTGCCGCGATGAACTGGGCTGCCCTCGCTGGCATGTGCTCATATGACACAAGTAAAGGGCTGTGTGCTTCATGGTCAGACGGGAACGGGACGGGACGGGACGGGACAAGACGGGACAGGATGGGACAGAGAGGGTCACGGAGCGGTTTCGGTTTCAACACACTATAAGAGCCTGCCACATACCAGCGCAGCGCTGAGACACGAGCGGGCAGAGTCTAAATGTCAGGACTTGGCATGGCACTGGCAACAAGCTGCTCAAAGTGCAGATGAAGAATATATAGACCGTCCTCTCACACCCTTTACCCAGGTACAAGAGCCCTATAGTGCACATAAAGGTAATCTATTACAAGTCAGAGCTTCATATGTAAAAGTACCATTACAGTGAAAGTCAAAGTAGCTGATTACAAGTAAATGTCTTCATCTTGTGAACGTGGCATCCCTATGAATGTAGAAGTAATCTATTACAAGTTCCAATTGTTAAATGCTTATGTGATCACATATACACTATGTGCAGGACAATCATTATGAATGCAAAGTAATCTATTACAAGTGAGAGCTTGTAATAGCCAATAAAGTACCATTATAGTGAATGTCAAAGTAATCTATTACAAGTATAAGGTCTGTAAGTGAATTGAGGGAGTGTGGCATCACTATGAATGTAGAAGTAATCGATTACAAGTTTAGGTTCCATTGTTAAATGCGTATGTGATCACATTTACACTGTGTGTAGTACAATCATTCTGAACGTAAAGTAATCTATTACAAGTAAGAGCTTCATATATGTGCAGTATATCCACTTATCTTGTGTAAAAGCATCATTAGAGTGAATGTCAAAGTAATCTATTACAAGTATAAGGTCTGTAGGTATCATATGTATGTATGAGGGAAAGCAGCATCACTATGAACACATAGTAATCTATTACAAGTAAATATATATATATTATATATATATATATATATATATATATATGCAGTATGGTTCCATACCTACGGAACATGGGCGGAATATGTGTTAATCACATTAAATATACAAGTAATCTATTACAAGAATCTATTAGAATATCTATTTGAATATTTTACATATTGCTTGTGTTGCCTAAAACTGTTGATAGATTACAAAGGTAACGATATACCCTGAAGCAGTTTAATCCACTGGTTGCAGATTTGCAGTAATATTCATATGAAATCATTGCACTTTATGTTGTATTAGATCATACTTATACTTTTAGCTTTTCTTTGATTGGAAAGTTTAAGTGATCAATCCCTTACAATGAGAAAATAACGATAGCCTGCGATGGGAGCCTGTCCAATAGGAAGTATGCACAGTGGGTGCAGTACAAGATACCCACATATTTCCAGTGGCTGCAGCTTTGTGGAGGTTCCATCATTTGCTCTGTCACAGACATAATGTTGTTCATGTGCGGTCAGACCTGGACTTACTTTGGGATCTTTCTCATAGTAGTGCTGCTGGGTTCTGATCCACCTGCCGACCAGGTGGTCCCGCACCGTGTGGGCCAAAGCAAAGTAGTAATCCCGCCTGGTGGCCACGTTCCGGTCCTTGACCAGTGTGAAGTGCAGGTGCCGGTTGAAGTTCTGCTTCAGGTCCGACACGTTCTCCACGCCGGCCAGGCCTCGGACCGAGATCTGTTTCTTCCGGTCATGGTCGGACAAGGGTTTGGACATGGTGCAGCGGGGTCGGAGCAGCTCGGGGCTCTGAGGATTAACAGTTAGAGGCCACACACGTCAGTGAGCGAGAGGCACCCGCTGCTCAGCGGCAGGTTGGGACATTTAAAGGCTCAGACGTGAATATTCAGCAGAGGGGGGAGGAGACGCTGCTTATTAGGGGACAGGGCGGAGTCTTTGTTGTTGTTGTTCTGGGGTTTCATTTATAATCGTCGAGCCACTCAGGGATAACAACGTTCATCTGTGATATCAATCTGGAAATTCATTTGTAGTAGTGAATTATATGAGTTCATGGGACTAATCCGATGACTTCTGCTCTTGTGTTTATCTCACTTGAACCAAAAACCCAAAACAACAACAACAAACTAGACAACAGTTAAGATACAATGTAATAGATAGAAAGCACAAAAATGCAGTAATACAAAATTAAATTACAATATGATAAAACAAATATAAAAGGTAAACAATATAACATAGATATCTATTAACTATATTGTTGATTAAAAATAATGGGGAAATGGGTCATGAACAAGTAAATATATGACTACGTAAATATATTATTAAAAAACACTAACAAACACATTAATTAATTAAATAGATGAATAAATAAATACATACATTAAAAATGGATTTTGATGAATAAAAAAACAGGTAATTGTTCATTAATTAATAAAAAGTCATATGGAAAAATTGAAAGATAAATAGGAGATAATGCAAAAATGAAGAAGAAAACACATTTTTAGATTGATGCAGTGTGTTTTTGTTCCCACTTTCTTTAAAAACGACCATTTGTAGGATTTGGTGAAATCTAGTCGTGAAGTTGTGAATTGCATCTCACCTCACTCTCTCCCTGCAGCTGTAGAAGAAGCTATGGTGGCCTTCAGTCCTCATTACACTCAGAAGGTTTTTGGTTCATTCTGTGCCACTGTAAACACAGTGTTATGTAACATGGTGACTTCTGTACCAGAGGGATAATATGAAGGTGATGCAAACAACAA
Source organism: Chascanopsetta lugubris (assembly GCA_016785325.1). NCBI lineage: Eukaryota > Metazoa > Chordata > Actinopteri > Pleuronectiformes > Bothidae > Chascanopsetta > Chascanopsetta lugubris. The sequence continues at coordinate 12,051 of JAFBJT010007546.1, forward strand.
TATGTAGATATTCATAATATCATCACCATCATTATTTATGTTCCATCCCATTAAAACACTAGACCTTTGATATTTTGACCTTTGATGTTTATAATTATATTATAAATAATAATAAAAATAATTGTGTCATTTAGTTCATATCCAACATAAAAGTGCAGTGTGTAAGATCTGTCATTTTTATCACTTCTAGAAATATTACAAAACTGTTACATACGGACATTTATTATCACCTAAATGTTTTCTTTTTTTCCATTAATTTCAAATGAGCCCTTTAATGTTTACAGTACAACATCTTTTGAGTTTTAATGACAACGGAAGTCTACCATAGGTTCTCCTGCATGTTTAGAAGGGTGAGGGTGAAGTGAGGGGATACAACTTGCAACTTCACCTCTAGATGTCGCCAAATCTTACACACTGCACCTTTAAAGGTTCAGTGTGTAAGATTTCTGTAATTTTTACATGAGGGTCCACTCTATGGGGGCGGCCATGTTTTAACTGTGCATATTTGAGCTTTGATGACAAATGAAGTCTCCCCAAAGTTCTCCTGCATGTTCAGAAAGGTGAGGGTGAAGTGAGGGGATACAACATGCAACTTCACCTCTAGATGTCACCAAATCTTACACACTGCACCTTTAAAATGCAAAGGCCTTGTCACAGGTATAAACTCCAGTGTACACAGCACAGAACTGTCTGATACTGTAGAAATAATATTGTCATAATAATATCTGGCAGCTGCTCTGCCTAACTTGTTTTCATCCCCCATATTTGGCACGAGAGGCGGAGTCAGCAGATGCGCTGCTATAATAGATTTTATTCAAACGGTTTTTTTGGACCTGAAAAGCAAAAATACTCTTAAACTATTATCATGTTTTAGGGTGTGACTGTGTACAGTACGTGCATTAGCGGGTGTTTACACGGCAGATTGTGTTTTATGAATCTGTGGAAACTGGATCAGCTCTGAAACCGTATCTCTATGTTTACAGTCTTTAAAGGTGCAGTGTGTAAGATTTTGGTTTAGATTTTTGTCACTTCTAAAACTATTATAAAACAATCACACACTGGCATTTTCATGAATTCATAATATTCATATTTTTTTCCCGTTACCCTAAAATGAGCCCATATATGTATTTTTACATGAGGAGCTGGATTCTCTCTACGGGGGCCGCCATGTTTTTACGGTAGTAAAAGTGGACATACTAAACATCTTTTGAGTTTGAATGAGGTTCTCCTTCATGTTCAGGAGGGTGAGGGTGAGGTGGATGCAACATGCAACTTCACTTCTAGAGGTCACCAAATCGTACACCCTGCACCTTTAAACTAATATCATGATTTAGGGTGTGACTGTGTACAGTACGTGCATTAGCGGGGGTTTACAGGGCAGATTATATTTTATGGATCTGTGGAAACTGGATCCGCTCTGTAACCGTATCACTATGTTTACAGTCTTTAAAATATATATATATATATATATATATATATATAGAGAGAGAGAGAGAGAGAGAGATATACATGTTTACAGTGAGGAGTCGTGCTCTAAGTAACCAGTCATCCACAGATCACATCTGTGTCCGAGCCCCCGAGCTGTAACACCACACACAAACTCAACTGTGGCGGAGGAGCGAGTTGAACACATTCTATTTTCAGTGATCACTCTGATGAGCCAAACTATCATGAAGCCCTGACCTTCTATTAATAGTAACTCTGACCCAGTCCCAAAGGCCATGATATTTGAAAGGCATAGCTTCTTAATGTCAGCGAGGGCCGGCAGACAACACCAGTGTATGTGGCTGTGAGTCGGGCGGCACCGTGACGTGGAGGGACGGCATTAGCGGTGATGCAAACTGAAAAGCAAGTTTAGGTGAATAAATCAAAATGTAAGTCAACCTAAAAATCTGTAACAACATCAAAGTGTCATCGACACCTTAGGATCCTCAGTTTAACAACAACAACATCACACTTCTCAATATTTGTTTATATGCTGGATCAGGAACCTCTCAAGTAGGGGTGTCAAACATACGACCCGCGGGCCAAAACAGGTCTGCCAGAGGGTCGGAATCAGCCCATGAAATTCCCCCCCCCCCCCCCCCCCCAAAGTAAATCCCCCCCCCCCCCCCCCCCCGGGACCATAGCCACTACTGTAGCTCCTCCCCCAGATAGTGGACTCTGGGCACTGGGCCGGCTCGGGAGCTCTGATCAGGGCCTGAAAGCTCCGCTTCCTCTGATCCTGGTTGAGAAGGATGAGGGTGGTTTGTTTGCGGCCTCCATTTTGGAGCGATTACACACTGTCACAGAGCTGGCTCCAGACACCGCCGGGCCCCTCGGGACCAAAGGCTTGGAAGTTATCGCGTGTGTCACTCTGACGTCATTTTCCCGGGAAAAGTCACTTCGAGAAATGTCTGACCACGAGGCGAACGGAGTGAGTCAGGGATCTGAAGTCTCATTGGCTCCTCAGAGTGATTTAGAACAAACAAACAAACAAACAAACAAAAGGATGGAAGCTTGACAGTCACATAGGTGTAAACAAATGTGGATCACACCGTGCTTTGCTTTGAATCCACGTTGGCAGGACGAGCAATGGAAGTAAAATTAGCAGCGTTTTGAAAAGATGCAGCTGTCAAACTGTTGGAGAATGTCTCCAAAGACAATCTCTGCTTCACAGGACTCGAGATTTAGAATGTCTCCTATACACGCGGCCGTCTGAGCCACTTCCTGCTCTGTGCTTCTTCCCTGCTGAGCTGGTTTCAGTGTTTCCCTTTTGCCAAGTGACCCCGGAACAGAGGAACCACCACGCGGCCCAGTGACGGAGATCGGAGCTGGCATGGCCCTGATTTGTCCATAATGATGAACAAATTATGTTCGTACATGTCGACTGGCCCTTCTGTCAAATGGTTCATGAAGCGTTTCCAGACCACAGCGAGCAGCCGAGGAGGAGCTGTCCCAGAGAATCTGTGGATTATCCAAAAAAATGTTGCTTTTTTTTTAATGAAAAGCTGAAGCTGCGGATTGAAGCTCATTGTTATTCACGAGCTCTTCATCATATAATCAGTGAGTCATAAAATTGTGATTAAAGGTGCAGTGTGTAAGATTTGGTGACCTCCAGAGGTGAATGTTCCACGTTAAAGCTAATTCTTTCTAATAATTATCATAATAATACATTTTGTGTAGGATGCCTTACAGTAATAATAAAAACGTCCCTTACCTCATCCTTACCGTCCATGCATGTTGAAGATTGGTCACCTTTAGTTATAATTAAAGGTGCAGTGTGTTAGATTTTGTGACCTTGAGAGGTGAAGTTTCATGTTGTATCCATCACCTCACCCTCACCCTTCTGAGCATGTAGGAGAACCTATGGTCGACTTCAGTTGTCATTAAAACTCAAAAGATGTTTAGTATGTCCAACCTGGGCTACTGTAAAAACAGCCACCCCCATAGAGAGGGGGTGTAAGTATACAATAATTTAAGGATAATGCAAAAACATTTAGATGATTATAAATGCATGAAAATGTCCGCATATATTTTTTTGTAATATTTTTAGAAGTGACAAAAGTGACCAAAATCGTACACACTGCACCTTTAATTCCTATTTATAATTGTTGTTCAAGCCCCCGAGAGGAACATGAAGTCAATCAGCTCTGATGTTTATGAATGCCTCATCGACCTGCGGCGACTCGTCTGGCAGGCGTCTCATGAGCCTGCAGAGAGGGAAACTGGCATGGCCACTTTATTAGGTACGCCAGCTCAGTCTGTCTGTCAATACAGTTTTCTACTCAACTGATCACATGGTAGCAGATCGATGTGTTTCATGCCCTGCTGATGTGTCTGAGCGTCAGAATGGCACAGAGAGGTGAACGTGGCATTGTTGGTTGTATTTCAGAAACTGCTGGTACTGTGATTTTCACACTTTTCAAAAGACAGAGAATTTTCAAAAATCATCTGAAAAGGAGGAGAAATTTATGGGATTTCTCCTGGTTAAATAAAGTAAATAAAAAAATGATTTATTAAAAAAGCCTTCAAAAGTCTTTAAAAATATCTGCTCTAAAACTGCAGAAATGCTGCTTAAAGAGTTTTTGCAAAATGTTACTTACAAAAAATAAATGGATGAATAAATTAATTAAATAGTTAATTTATGGGGTTATTAAAAATGGGAAAACTCCAGTTTGAAGAGGAAATTGGAAAGGAGAACTAGTAACGTATTCTGCACAAATGTGTTGTTGAATTGATGAAAATGAACATTCAAAACGTATTGATTTGTTATTTTCATGTTTTGCTCGATTGGAGCTCCGACTGTGCACAACTGAGGCTCTTGGGAGGTTTTTGCTTTTCCAATATTTTCACTCTTGAGAATATGAAGCTGACATTATGACACATGCACACACACACACACACACACACACACACACATATACACTTCCACCCCCTCCTTCACCTGGCCCTAAATGCATCTGAAAGCTGTCTCATAGAATCACGTCTAACGTCTGCAGGTGTGAGTCTGTGCGTTTCTTAAACACCATGTTTGTTCATGTTTTCATCTCCTCTTCTCATTTTCTGTGTTTTCTTCGTGTTTCTCTTCATCCTCGCGTTTCAACTCTCCCGCTTCATTCAGCTCTTTTCAGGTGAAGGAGAGAATTCATTTTTATTTCCACATTGTCAGCATTCAGCCGTCGCGGCGGCTGTGGATGGAAGCCGAAGGATGCAACGCTTGAAAGAACTAAAATGAGACTAGTCAGAATCTTGTGGAGGAAGAAGTCGTCGATACGGTTCAATTCATAGGTGCGGTACTCAGACATCAGACGCGCTCATCCTCGCATGAGGCACCGGGCGCTGGATTCTGTGTTCGTGGGGCCGGAATAATATTTGTGTTTAACTCAGTGTGCCATTTGAAAGGCTCTTTTACATCTTTATGGCCTCGGGGCCGAACAAGCAGCTAAACAGCCTCATCAGTAGAAGTCAGAGCTGAACTGTGTGAGGCTGTAACTCTCTTTTATTTACTCTCATTCACAGACTCCTCGTAGTTCCAGTCTGGCAGTGAGAGTGAGCAAGCACTTTGCCTTCAATGAACATCTTTGTACCTCATTGACTGGAGGTGTAACACACATTCGTCTCTGCAGTGAAGTTTTTGTCAGGTCCAAACTCAAAGTTTGGGAAAGGGCCGGCAGTGAAAGAACAAGGCAGAGACAACTGTTTGATTTTTGGCGCTTCAGCGGGGAGAATCACAGAGGAGTGCGTGCGGATCACACTCCCGGCTCCATGACACTCTCTTGTCTTCCCCCGCTGCTGGCTACTTTTATTAGGTAGTGTTGGGAGTGGTAGTGTTGGGAGAGCAATTAACACAGGAATGAAGACAGAGTTAACAACACAGGAACAAGAGATAACACGACAAAAGGACAGGAAGACAGAGATAACAACACGGGATGTCCTGAGAAATGCACACACACACGAACATACTGTTAAGCAACTTCACAGTTTTAATTGTTTATGTACAGCAAGGCAGGCGGTGGGGGGTGGGGGGGGGGGGGCAATCATGTTTTCAGGGGGGGCACATAAGAAACTCGGGTTGTTACCGGAGGCCAAACAAACATTGTTATATCAAGACCTGTTGTTATCATTCCATGAAATAATTGAAAACATGACGTTAAAACAAATGAGCCAAAATATGCTTGTATTTTGAAATGCTTCTGTTTCCTATGTGTGTGATTCCATCGTGCTTGATGTTTACATGCAGGAAAGCGCCGATACGTCCTGTAGCCTCCGTTAGCTGCTGCTTCCCTCACTTTCTTAGCCTTCAAAATAAAAGTCCCACTTTTAGAAAACCACCCCATTAGTTTTCAGTCCAATTTTATTTTGAAATGAGTATTTCTGAGCATAAAGGAACTGTCTGTATCTATTCAAATGGACTGCATTATTTACAAAACAAAATTTGTTTTCAAATATAAACTTTATTTTTTGCGCAGAATTTTAAATTATTGTCCTGATACACATTTGATAATAACTGATTTTAAAGTTATATTGTTTTCACATCCATCTGAGTTTCTTGATAAGATCTTGTTTGGCGTAATTGTGACTGAAATAAAGATGATATAGATAATACATAAATAGATAGCCCATAAGATGTTTTCAATATTGAATCATAACAATGATATATGAAGTAATTGTTTGGCCCTCGGTAACAATCTGGGTTTCTTTTGTGGCCCCTCTGCAATAGAGTGAGCATTGCACTTAAAGGTGCGATTGCAAGGACGAGTAGAACCGGACAATAGGGTTGATGTTTGAGTGAAACATGGACTGGTCATGGTTTCAATTAAAGCTTGGTGTTTTGGGTTGTTGGGTGTAATTCATGTCTGTCGGTGCAAAGAGGCTTTAAATTGCAATGTTTCCCTTTGTGCTGCAGAGTTAAAGTGGAGTTGTGTTTGCTGAATACTAATGATCTGTTTCACTCTGTGGGGAACCTCCTTTAATGGGGAGGTTGTAAAGTTGCAGGGTTTGACTCGGGTCAGAGGGTTTTATCTGTGTGTGTGTGTGTGTGTGTGTGTGTGTATGTGTGTGTGTGTGTGTGTGAGAGAGAGAGAGAGAGAGAGAGAGAGCGAGAGAATCCAACATGCAGCAGACAGGAGGAATACTGGCACCTGGTGGTAACTGATCACTTCACAACACAGAACAATCACACGCCACCTCGTTTCCTCTCCAGCATCAATCAGCATCATAAGGAGCTGAGCTGTGCATTGACCAATTAAAGGGCCACTCCACTTCATTTTATTCATCACTCGGTGCTATTGGAAACAGATGTCTAATGTCTTTAGTGGCGCAGGAGGATCTTGAGGGTCTGGATTCAGTCTAATGAATGACTCCATTGCGGTTTTGAGCTTCATGTTTCCTGTGTGGGAGCTGGAACCTTCTGAAATCACAGGAGTTGATCATTCGGGGGCCGTCCGTCCATTGACCCATTGATCCTCAACCTACATTTGTCTCTGCTGGACTCACTAAGTGTCCGGCAAGGCACATGTGTGGATTCCAATCCATCATGGAGACCAGTTAAAGAGGCGTTTGATTGGTCCCCGAAATCATTCCCAACATGGAGCCATGGTTATAGATTAGTATCTCTGAGACTGAAGCAGATGCTCTGCTGGTCCCCACAGGGATGTCGACATCTTTAGAGTGAGGCTGAGTTTGTGTTGGACATAAGACAACAACCTGTCTGCCAGATGAGCCAAATCTATTCTTTGTGTTATTGCTGAAAATATTCCTCAGTAGCTGTTGTTGCCAAAAGTTGGCCCCGCCTCCTCCTCCTCCTCCTCCTCCCAGCCCAACAACACCATTAGGACTCGGTTTACATTCTTCACCAGGGTGATGGAGGATGCTTGTGGAAGGATTGATAGTTACATGCATCTATTTATTTATTTAAGTTAATCATGCATACTGCACCTTTAAATCCATTGGAGCAACCTGCGTGTTCAGTGAATTGCTAGAGCAACACTTGGATTATTTAGAAGATTAAAAGAAGATGGAAGTATTCAATGGCACAAGAGTAAGATTTGTAGAATATTTTTATGGATTAATGAACTATGTACTAATGATATTGTCATGTATGAATTTTACTTTGAATCAATATTAATTTAGTATTTTTGATGAAATAGGATAAATTAATCTCGTTGTACATTGTATATAATGACAATAAAAGGCATTCTAAAGGGAGGTAGGTAGGTACATCACGAGGTAGGTAGGAAGGAATTGTATTTATATATTCTTTCATTTCTTTTTAGTCAGGCTTTTCAATGTGCAACATATTTCTGTATACTTAAAGGATAATAGTATTATGTACATGAATGGATTATTGTACTGTAAATACGTGGGGAAAATCAATAGATATGAATATTAAATAAAAAAGAAAGAGAATAAATAAATAAATAAATCAAATGAAAAAATAAAAGTGTCAATTACAATTACATATTTAAATCTTTTTCCATTAAATTTGATCTTAAATCTAATGCGACTTATGAAAACACTAAGACAACGATTGTTCAGTATTTGAAACCTTTTAGTTTAAACGAGACGAAACCGAGACGGTGACGAGGACACCGGCATCCCAAGTCTCAAGCCACGAACGATCTGGCGATGGGTCCTGAACCTGCGAGCGAGCTGTGACAAACCCGGACTTGAACAATTGTTACTGAACACTCTACGTAACATCTATTGCATGTCTGTCCGTCCTGTGTGTGTCCCTCACTTGTGGCTCTCCCTAAGGTTTCTACCTTTTCTTTTGGTAGTTTTTCCTTACTCTTGTTGAGGGTCTAAGGACAGAGGATGTTACCCACCATGTGAAGCCCTGTGTGACAAACTGTGATTTGTAAATGCGGGCTATATAAATAAACTTTGATTGGATTTGATTTGATTTGATTAAATGTCATGCTAAGTTCCCTAAAAGACGCTGATACCTAAAAAAAATGTCACAAAAAAAGGTAGGTAGGAAGGAAGGTACATAACGATGTAGATAGACGGATAGATAGACAGATGGATAGATAGACGGATAGATAGACAGATGGATAGATAGGCAGATAGATAGACAGATAGAAGCCACACTGCCCAATGGACAGTTTGTACCATTCCTCCAATAGCATATAAGATGCATTTTATTGTCACCTGACATGTGCTATGTTGTACCCCCATCAAGTTCCATGGCTTAGTTAAACAAGTGAGGTGGAGCCAACATTGACGGGTGTATTATTATCATCACCGTCTGACAAACCCTTCATACTGTACCTTTCATTCCTACCGTGGCACATAACATAGGAGTGCCTCGCTAACCCTGCAGCAGCCGCAGTTCACAATGCTGCCGGCTGAGCAGAGGACATCCATTCACATCCATGCGTTCCCCAGATCCCGAGGGGCTCTCTCATAATACGGATGCTGCTCAATATTTCATTGTGGATGTGTGTCTCTGTGCACGGCACACGAGACCCTCCCCTTTTATTTCCTCATGCAGGCCGCAGAGCTCCGCCGCGCCTCACCACCGGCCCAGAAATCAATAATAGCCTGAGACGGGTGGCTAAAGCGCACACGTGCGGCCCGGTGCTGTGGTGTTTGGAGGTCAGAGGAAGCACAGATGTTCATAATAACAGTTATGGGTCAGCGTGTGATTGTGCCCTAAAGGTAATGACCAACAAAAGACAGATGGCTGGCTTCACGTAATTATGTAGCAGCGCATTAAAACACTGTAAAACACACTTTTCTGTTTCACTGCTGATGCATCATGGAGCCCACACTTGGAGCCAGCAGCTCATGGTGAAGTACACGGTGTGTTGGTATGCGACTTGTGACACATCAGCAGCTCTGTGTTGGTGTGTGGTTTTACTGATGTTGTTTTACTGATTTGTTAACTGCTGCTGTTGTTGTTGTTTTTCTTCTTCTTCTTCTTCAACTGCTTATCCAGTAATCTGGCTCATGGTTTTTTTCTACCAGTACACATAGGGCCAAGTATTATTACTACAATTATTATTATTATTATTATTATTATTATTATTATTATTATTATTATTATTATTATTATTATTATTATTATTATTATTATTATTATCATCATTATTTATTATTATTATTATCATTACTGTTACTTTCAGTACCACTATGTTTTGACTTACTATACTACAACTTGATACTTCATTATTATTACTATTATTCTTATAACTATTGCTGCTGTTGTTATCATATATTATTACTAATTATTGTTATCATCACCACTGATGCTGCTATTACTACTGGTGCAGTAGGTTTTTCACTGGTGAATCTTATGTGCAATAAGGTGTGTGCATTGTAGTTTTTTCTTTTTATAATAAATCTTATCTTAAATCTTGTGGCGGTTATGACAACACTATGACACTGATCGTTAAGTATCTTAATGTTAATTCCCCTAAAAGACGCTGAGGCCACTTTGCTGCGACCCCGCCGCCCCCCCCCCCCCCCCCCCCCCCCCCGCCAAAAAAAGTTGAACTTGCTGATGCATCAAAGTCAGGTCATGTCACTGGAGGTTGCTCAAGAGCTCCAGGACAGCAGGAGTGGTGCAGCTGACTGACGTTGTCGTCCTAAAACCACGACGCAAGCATGGCTAAACACCGAGGTGACAGATGGCCAGACTCTCACTTTTAGAAGAAGAGACGTCCTTGCAGAGACATTTGGCTGCTCTGCCTTCTGTGCATTTTTTCAATACAATTTTAGTTATGAAAATATAGAAGAAGTGTAAAGTGCATGAACTATACAAATACCATATTTTTGTTTACATTTTTATCTATATATTTTTTACATAGACATTGTTACTTAATTTTTAAATGAATCCATTAGATAAACACTTTCATTTGATCTTATTTTGTACTGTATTTCATTTCAATTCTATTATTTATTCTAATTGCACTATACCAAGTTGACTGGTGCTTCTTGCTTCTTGCATTTCATTAGAATGTTGACCTTGAGTAAACGTATGAAAAAGAAAGTACTTGAGGCGTGGTACAGGTGCATAATTCAACCCCTACCTAAAGAACAAATAATATAGAATTCTGACCAGATGTACTTTATTCTAACTGCTGCTGCTGTTTTCTGTACCGTGGAGGCTCAGTGAAAACTGTGTAAAGCTGCTCACACTGTTCACAAATCCATTTTTGACACAGCTCAAGTTCAGCTTCAGTGTGGACACTCGTGGTCGTCATGGTAATGGTATCTTTAGGAGTTAAGTACAGGAAAATCACACTTGATTGTTTCCTGAATGCCAATGGAAAAAAGAACGAGTTTATTGATCAACAAAAAACACTTGCAGGGGGCGACGCTAGAGCGGGAAATATTCCCTTTTTCACTCACTAACTACCTACCTCCTACCTACCTCGTTATGTACCTTCCTTCCTACCTACCTACCTCCTACCTTCCTCACCGTGTCCTCTTTTGTCCTCAATATAAGAAAATCCATGATTCATGTATGTATATTATTCTTACCAGGCACCATTGCCACCTACTGTTAAGGAGTGTGAATAGATGTATTAAAAATCCTCTTCAAAATAAAAGCACACCATCCCTATCCCCCCCCCCCCCCCCCCCCCCCCCCCCCCAGAAATCTGGCTGTGGGAGCTCTCAACTGCTCTGTTCCTCATCCCTCGTCCAGTCAATGCCCCACTTTTGGGTTGCGGCCCACCAGTTGCGAATCACTGCTCCATGTCAGAAGCACTTCCATCGTCTTCTACTTCCTGCACTGAACCTCTCCTCCTTTTCCTATTTGCTCATCCCCGATTGTTTCTCTATAAGTCTCCTGATTGTAATAATCATCCGGTCTCCGCTGAGCCGCTGCACGGATATTAAAATGTAAAAAAAAGGCTGGGGAGGGAGGGAGGGAGGCTGGAGCTGAGATAAGAGGACGACACGATGGGGAAATTCATAAGCACTTGACCCGCAGTGTAAGAAGCAGGAGGGAAAGCATGGAAGGACATTTAACCTCTGGAACGTGTGTGAACGTTGGCCTGTGATGAGAATGTGGGTCAGAGGGAGGACGTGTCATGATTCATCTTCATTCATATGGAAAAGCACCAATTCATTGTCCTTTTCAAAATAAGACCTTTGGAAATGACAGTAATGATGATTTGTGACACGTATTTCCTTCCGTAATGGAATGAAAATACATTTATGAATAATTCCTGTAAGTGCTCCATTAGAAGGAACTAGTGCAGTTGCTTTTACCAGTCAGGCTTTTTGAAGTATTCAGCCCCATTTACTCACTCAGGCTGAATTGTTGCACAGGCGAAAACATTTCAGAACATTCATAATTCATATGTCATCCTTCGATTCCAGATGACTTTGATTCTATCTGTCTGGCAGTGAGGAAGGATCCGCCCCCGCCCCCGCCCCGCCCCCGCCTGCAGGGGGCTCAGGCTTGCAGACGTTGGGTGAATCAATTGTCACTGATAAGTGAAATATTCTGAACATTTTATATAAACCGCGGAATGTAAAAAGTCAGAGAGTTTTAAACGATACTGTGCTCAGCATGTTCGGGGATGGGTTCAGAACCAAAGTACATTTCCGTGTTGGATCACATCCCCTCTCAGCAGGCAGGTGGAGGACGGCAGCGTTAGCGGTGACGTAGCACATCAGACACATCTGGCCGAGTCATTCATAAAATGCACAGTGCTCTGCATGGCCAGATGTTCACACTCACTTCCTGTGTGAATAACACGCATGTTTCTTTTTAAAGGTGCAGTGTGTAGGGTTTCGTGGGAGGTTGCAGCTGAACACCCCTCACCACACACATCACTCAAAAGGTGTTTAGTTTGTCTATTTACAGCTACCGCGAAAAAAAAAAATGGCGGCCACCGTAGAGAAGAGCTGTCCTCTGAACAGACAGTCTGGGGTTCGATTCCTGCCTTCCCCCTATAGTCCACATGCTGAGTTGTCTAATACTGAACCCCACATTGTAGTGTGTGTGTGTGTGTGTGTGTGTGTGTAGGTGTGTATGTGTGTGTGTGTACATATATATCTAGAGAGATGAGTATATGTTTGACTATATGTTTATGTGCATGTATATACAGTATATATTAATGTATTTGTGTGTGTATATATATATATATAATAGTTAACAAGTTTAATATGATGAAGACTACCCACTTGTTTTACTGCTACTTCAGTGCCTTTACATTTTTTTCCATTCTATATGTAAAAGAACTAAGGGTCCTCCAGTTTCTCTTTAAATGTCTGTTGTGTACGTATGTCACCATAATCACGGTGTGTATCTCTGAGTGTGTTCTCTCAGTCCTGCACAGCACAGCTCTGTGAGAACACACGGGGCCATTAAGTGTTTCCACGTTGAACAAATGAATTTCACATTTATGCAGAAAGAAAGCAAAATATGCAGAAAGAAAGCCTGATTGAAATTGACTCACACAACCTGTGAGGTAGCGGCAGCAGCAGCAGTGGCCGCAGCAGCAGATGGAGTATAGATATTAATGTTTCCTGCATCTTTATAAAAAAGAAAAAATTAGATAATGGTCTGTAATATAATAGAAAGCGATTTTATCAAACTTGCAAGTAGGCGGCTGCCTCTGTGATGAAATAAAGATGGCTCCATCTTCGGGCTGCTATGATATATGGGCAAAATTTGCATAATGAGGAAAATGTTCGTATCAGTCAGTGTGGATCTGAGTCAGGGGGCGGACACATATTTTTTTCTATTTCTTTAAATAATCTTTTTAACTCTGAGGAAATATCCAACAGGCTATGTTTGAAATTTGCTGAAATCCTGGAACTAGTGAATTTAAATGTATTTACATAACATTTACATACAGCTGCAAATCCATACATGGTGTGTATATACTTATACATCACACCAGTGGATATGTGTTATTGCATTATGTGGCACACATGCAGATTTCAATGCCAACCTGTTTGTATTCAGTTCCAATTTCACTGAGGATATTTTTAGAGAAACGTGATTCATGAGGGAGTGAGTAGATGTTTCACAGTGTACCTGCTGCCTTGCTCAATGACACCTCAGCAGGGGCTGATGACAGAAGAGGCAAAGAAAAGACCCTCCATCTGGAGATTTATTTAAAATTAGTCTTTATGTGACACATGACATTACTGTTTAACTATTGTCATGTTGTTATTGGGAAGAACTGTAAGCACAGGATATTTCATATCAAACTAAACCCTTAGATGGCGCTAAATCCAACCCACCTGAACATTTTTTGTGTTTTTTTCCCCTTATCTATTAGCACAAGATGAGGCATTTTATGTCATTTCATTGGTGAGATTTCAATGTTTTTTTTCTTAAATCTAGATTCAAACACTAACAACAAAGCAATGAAATTATTAAAACAGTTTATCTAACATTTTTTAAAAATATATATAAAGGTAAGTTTTGCCTTTTAATCCAACACATCAATTAATTGATAAGATAATTAACAGATTTTTGAAAAGTACTTTGTGTGGCAAATGGCATGTGGTGCCTTGCTCGAGGGCATCATGGAAAAGAGGCAGGGTGGGGCTGCAGCTGCTGCTGGTGGTTACACACTGCTGATTCCTCCATGGCAACGCCGCCGTGCATTTGAATGTGGAGCGGGACGGGTGGAACAGCGTCTGACCGCGCCCTCAAACTCTATCAGCTACCAGACTGATGATGGACACTGTTGTGTTTATATTGTTTATGATGACAGGATGTTGTTAGTGCCTCTGTAGAGGAAGTGATGTCATCATTTCCTGTGAACGGGGTGGCACAAAATTTAAGCCGGAGCGTGATCCAAGAAAAAAAGATGTGGAATTTATCTGAGATCTTTGACTTCAGGAAGAACAAAGACATCAAAGTTTGGCTGCATTACTGAACCACACCACTAGATGCCACTAAACACTACACATTGAGCCTGTGAAAGTTGAAATTTGAGTCTTGAGTCGGTATGAGGTATTTTTGGACTAGTACACCAGCTTTTCAGAAAGTAGTGCTTGGATCTTGATAATTGCTGCCTTGCTCAAGGGCAGGGCACTCCAACAGCATGTAGAGGAAATTGAACACATTTCTTCTTCTCTTTTTTCTTTTTCTTCTTGTTCTTATTCTTCTTGTTCTTCTTCTTCTTCTTCTTCTTCTTCTTCTTCTTCTTCTTCTTCTTCTTCTTCTTCTCTGCAATTAACAATTAAAGGAGCAGTTTGTGGAATTTATCTGAGATATTCAAGAAGAAAAAAAAATCACGTTTGGGTTGCATTATTTTACCTCACCACTAGGTTGCTAAATACTAACTAAATAAACACTCACTGCACCTTTAAATGTTGGAATACATCCAAAAGATTTTTATTTATTTATTCATTCTGACACACTTTTTGGATTATATGTTCACCATTTTCTCAGGAAGTAGAGCTCGGATCTATATAATTGCTGCCTTGCTCGAGGGCAGGGCACTCCAGCAGCATGTGGATGAGGTTGAACACACCTATTCTTCTTCTTCCTCTTCTTCATCTTCTATCCGGTGACACGGTAGTAGAGAGAGCGGTACCTGTGCGACAGTGTCACGGGGCAGCTGCCGGTTAAACGCCGCTGAATCCTCCATGGTAACGCCACCATGGGTGTGAATGGGGAGCAGGACAGTAAACATTGTTTATGATGACAGGATGTCGAACAGGATGGTGCCAAACTTGAGCGGCAGCATGACCCAAGAAAAAAAATCAATTAAAGGGGCAGTTTGTGGAATTTATCTGAGATCTTTAAGAAAAAGAACAATGCAATTTGGGCTGCATTACCTAACCTCACCACTAGATTGCACTAAGCACTACACTCTGCACCTTTAAACATTGGGATGTATTTTTTTAATTTGAGGTATTTTCTGGACTAGTTCACCAGTTTCACAGAAAGTAGACCTTGGATCTTGATAATTGCTGCCTTGCTCGAGGGCAGGGCACTCTGGCGGTATGGGAGGGAGGTTGGGCTGCATTACCTAGCCACACCACTAAATGGCACTAAGCCCTACATAATGCGCATTTAAACATTGGAACAGAATAAAACAAATGTTTTATTTATCTATATATTATTTATCTAATTGTTTTGAAACCATTTTTTGGACGGTTTCTCAGAAAGTAGTGATCGTGATTGCTTGCCTTGCTTGAGGGCAGGGCAGCGTCTGGAGGAGGTTGAATATGCTTCTTCTTCTCCTGTTTCTTCTTCTTCTTCCTCTCTGCTTGTATTACAGTGAGCGGTGATCCGGTGACACGGTGCTATAGACAGCGGTACCTGTGTGACAGTATCGCGGGGCTGCTGCCGGTTAAACGCCGCTTAATCCTCCATGGCAACGCCGCCGTGGATTTGATGGGGAGCGGGATTGGTCAACAGCGGCTGACCGCGCCCTCAACCCGTACAAGCTTCCTTCCTTCCTTCCTTCCTACCTTCCTTGCTTCCTTCCTTCCTTCCTTGCTTCCTTCCTTCATTCCTACCGAACTATAACCCAGCAAGTGTCGGGGGGGAATGACAGCTCCACCGCCGCTGCTGCTGTCGGTGTCGGTGCGGCGGAGGAGAGAGAGAGGGAGAGAGAGAGGGGGGTAGAGAGAGCATCAGTGTGTGTGTGTGTGTGTGTGTGTGTGTGTGTGTGTGTGTGTGTGTGTGTGTGTGTGTGTGTGTGTGTGTGTGTGTGTGTGTGTGTGTGTGAGTGTGTGTGCGTGTGCGGAGGAGCAGCAGCGGCTCCGGGCTTCTCTCTGAGCGCCGCCCGCTGTCTCCATTGAGGACGCGGCTTTGTGAAGGAGAAGGTCGCTGATCATCCATCTCCCTGCCTGGATCTTCATCCTCCTCTTCCTCTTGAGTTGTTTTGCCATACTGGAATAACCAAACCCCATCTTCATCATCCTCATCATCATCATCAACAGCAGCAGCAGCAGCAGCAACAGCAGCATCACCACCGCTGAGGCTCCATCCATCCATCCATGTGTCGGATCGCTGGATGCTGCACAGGTAAACCTCCCACACACACACACACACACACACACACACACAACGACCTTATGCATGGAGCTGATTATCATCACAGCATGCTGCAGTAGGAAGATGGTGATATTGTGTGTGTGTGTGTGTGTGTGTGTGTGTGTGTGTGTGTGTGTGTGTGTGTGTGTGTGTGTGTGTGTGTGTGTGTGTGAGTGTGTGTGTGGCTCCTCTATAATTCTCAATGTCAGTGCTCCACAATTGTTTGTTTTTGTCTCCATCACTTTCTCTGAGCTCACCTTTCTTTGTTGCTCCTCAGTGGAGGTGGGTGGATGCAGGGTTGGATGGAAGGAAGGATGGATGGACGGACGGAAGGTTGGATGTAGGTGGAGGTGGAGGAGGCTTCCCAAATCTGTGTGGATGAGGTCGTCTAATTGCGTGCTGGAAGACATGCCCTGTGGTTGGGCACCAGCACCCACAGTGGTGGTGGCGTTGGCTTTGAATAATAAAGGGGCTGCAGCCCCGACACTGATGTGCATGGGGACAGCAGCCATGCACCTTTAATGCATTGTTTGATTGATGCTCGCCTCATCATTATTAAATCCCCCAGTATATAAAAGTGGAAGTTGAGGTGGCGGCATGGTCTCTGAGTCATGCAGCATCCTCTGACATGCCCAAGGTATTTATTATTGAGAGGGATTTCTTGCTGTGTGCCGGAGGATTGGCCAGTTTAAAGATAGGAGAGGGAGAGAGAGAGAGAGAGAGAGAGAGAGAGAGAGAGAGAGAGAGAGAGAGAGAGAGAGAGAGAGAGAGAGAGAGAGAGAGAGAGAGAGAGAGGGAGTCAAGAAGCTGCCCCATCATCTGCAACAAAGGCTGCAGACCCCAGACAGCTCTGTATTTATTTAGTATCATATCAGGAGGGTCGCTGGCGAGGCGGGCGGGAGGGCGGATGAAATATTGTCCCTTTAACTTGTGTGATAAGATAATGTCAGTTAAAGGTACAGGCCCACATGCTTCATGTGGCGGCGGTTCAGGAGGGGTGAACGCAGAGGACGGCGTGTTACAGCCTCGCTCGGCCTCTGACGTCTCAAACACAACTGTGTGTCTGTTTTACGCATTGTGAATGGAGAGAGGGAGGCATTTGACTTAAAGGTGCAGTGTGTAAGGTTTAGTGGCATCTACAGGTGAAGTTGTATCCATCACCTCACCCTCAACCGTCCGAGCATGCAGGAGAACTTATGGTAGACTTCATTAAAGCTCACACAATGTTTAGCATGTCCACTCTGGGCTACTATAAAAACATGGCAGCCCCCATAGGGAGGACACACTCCTGGTGTAAATATACATTAAAGGTGCAGTGTGTAAGATTTTGTTGTAAGTTGCATGTTGTATCCATCACCTCACCCTCACCCTTCCGAGCATACGTGAGACCTTATGGTAGACTTCAGTTGTCATTATGTCCACTCTGGGCTCCTGTAAAAACATGGCAGCCCCGTAGAGAGGACCCGCTCCTCAAATAAATATCAGTAATTGGGCTCATGTAAGGGTAATTGGGGAAAAAATAAAACATTTAGGTATTATAGAGTCATGAAAATGTCAGTATGTGATTGTTTTGTGATGTTTTTAGAAGTGACAAAAAATTACAGAAATCTTGCACACTGTACCTTTTTAAAGGGCTCATTTTAGGGGGATGTATAAAAAGCATGTCACACTGAGGTGATTATGCATTTGTAAAACTGTTTGTATATAATTGTGTTGTAATTATTTTTCTACACATACAAGTGATAAAAATTGACCAAAATGTTGACACACTGCACCTTTAATTGTTGTCTGTTGTTCAGTGTGGCATTTCAACGACATAATTTCATCCATAGTGCCTGTTATTTAGTTATTGGTGGTGAGCAGTAGCGTCCATTGTCCCGCCCCCTGATAATATCAGTGTATAATTAAGTCATGTGACCACAGAAGAAGATCAGAAGTCAGGTTGTATTTTCATGTTTAAATACCACCAAGTACACAGTTCACAATTTGCATTTTGACTTTAAAATGCACAACGTAATAAATCATTCAGATGGTTAAAGGTGCAGTGTCAAGGGTTTAACAACTAGTGGCCTCATTTGCAATAGTAGCCCTCAACTTCACTTTCACGCAGCTGCGTTCACACCAGTGACTTCGTCCTGAGTGAAACATTCACATTATATGGCATTAAAGGTGCAGTGTGTAAGGTTTGGTGAAATCTCGAGGTGAAGTAACATATTGTGTCCATCACCTCACCCTCACCTGACAACCTATGGTAGACTTTAGCTGTCGTTAAAACTCAAAAGATGCTTAGTACACCGCTGTCCTAGAGAAATGACAATCCATGCTTTCATTATAGATATAGATCTTACACACTGGCCCTTTAAGACATTTGCATCGCTGCCCCCTGTTGGAATCCTATTTGTTAAGCAAATCTCAGCCACAACAGAAGCACGATCCAATTAGTCGCAGAAAAACATGCTTGGAAGCACACGTATCACCGGGGCCAGGTGATCGCGGCCTCACACCTCTGCACATCCTCTCATTAGGATGTGCAGAGGTGACAAAACATTGTTCTGTTGCTTTAAAAAAAAAAGAAAAAGAAAGGAAAATCACACTGCACCTTTAAGTCATTCCAATGCTATTCTCCGCACGGCCACTAGGCGTCCTGATCATGAGCCACGTTGACGACTCCGTAGCTCCTGACACGAACGATGAACTCATGCAATGCTGAGCGTGGCCACTGTTTTGAGCATATATCGTTGTTATGGTGATATTTTTAGACAGTGGTGCAACAGCAGGGTGTGTCACGGTCCGGGCGTGTTGTGTTTTTCTTCTTGTTACACTGCATTTTTTTTGTACTCTCCCTCAGTCATGCTTCGTTTACATTTGCAGCTCCTGTTTATTTTTGCTCTGTTTTGACACGGGATGCGCCGCTGCCAAGATGTTGCTCGGCACTCACAAAGATGCTCGGTGCCATCGGTGCCATCTTCACCACACTAGGATCTGACTCATGAGACATCTGTCTCTGCCGCTGCGTCCAATCAGATTTGAGGGTTTGGGTCGTGTTGCAACGTAAAGCAAAGAAAATGGTGTCACTATGGCTACGACACTGTGCACGCCACTGAAAACACTGTCATGGCCCCTGATGGAATTAAACAGCACGGTATATCTTGTTACTTGACATTCAGCTTAATATTTGAACTTCTTTAAGTCATTATCTCTTAAAGCTGCACTTTCAGGATGAATAGGAGCTAATATTTGGGAATTAAGATGTCTCACACAAAGCACCAGCCAATATGCAAAGAGAGATGGATGATTGTGACGTGAAGGCGGAGACTGCTGGAAACAGGGTTGACATGGTGCGTGCGTGTATGCGCGTGTGTGTGTGTGTGTCACAGCTCGATAGCCTCAGCGTGCGCTCCGTGGAAGCGGAGGTTACAGATATTGTGTGGCATTGCGAATCGTGTCGCTTCCTCTCTATCATACCACATCAAGGTCACATCCACAGACTGAAAGTGGTGGCCCTGGCCTTTTCCACTCCTGGGCTCCGGCAGAGGGAACGGGGCCCGCGGACCACTGCTGCTTCTAATCAGGGCTGACGCGTGACTCAGTCGCACGCCAGCTGCACAGCCAAACAGGGATTATGTCCCTGGACGGTGAAGACACCAAAAAAAAAAAAGGTCATTGTTTGTTGAGATATTTGTCTCGTTGCACCTTTGGCGAGTTTGGGGTTAATTATTTATTCGTGCATCGTTTACAATGACAGAGAGGAAGTTGGTAGAATGAGAGATGCATAGAGTATAACAGCTGTGATAATAGTTACCCTTTTAAAGCAGTGTGTAAGATTTGGTGACCTCTAGTGGTGAAGTTTCATGTTGCATCCATCACCTCACCCTCACCCTCCTGAACATGCAGGAGAACCTATGGTCGACTTCAGTTGTCAAAAGATGCTTAGTAAGTCCACGCTGGGCTACTGTAAAAACATGGCGGCCCCCGTAGAGAGGCCCTGCTCCTCATGTAAATATTCTATAATAGGCTATAATCGGCTAAACTAAAACCTTTAGGTGCCTTTACATTCACGAAAATGTCAGTATGTAATTATTTTTAAAACATTTTTGAAGTGACAAAATTAACCAAATTCTTCCATACTGCACTTTTAAGTTACAGTCTAGGTCCGTCATTGTCAACTGGTGAGTCGTGACCCAAAAGTGGCTTGCGAACCCGTTTTCAGAGGGACTTCGACTGGAAAAAAATAGTTAAGAAAGTAAATCCTGTGCTTTTATTTTAAAAATATATTTTTGATGCATCGGAGTGCCATCTATTCACACTTTTTAACAGTAGGTGGCGTGATGCCCTGTTATGCTAATAGGCACTCGCCATTTCACACGAAGAAGAAAACTTAGAAAAACAAAAGAAAACTAGAAAAGGTTGTTTTCATATAACTGACCATGTCACACATTTACATTTTATTATCTTGTGTCTCTAAGATGCACTATTTGATTTTTTGTTAAAATGCAGCTAATTGAGTATAAACAGGAATATTTCCCTTTCGAGCATTGCCACCTGCTGGTCATTTTTGTTTATCATCACACCATCTTTTCAGTAAAGGAATACGATTTTCTGTCATTTTTGTCACATAATAGAATTACATACAGACATTTTAATGAATTTATAATCCTAACTGTTTTAATTGTTTTTCCATTAACCTTACATGAGTCCATATTTACAGGAGTGGGTCCTCACAATGGGGGCTGCCATATTGTTGCAGTAGCCCAGAGTTGACATACTAAACATCTTTTGAGTTACAATAACACATTGAGTCACCACTGGTTCTCCTGCAGGACGAGGGTGATGTGATGGATACAACATGCAACTTTACCAGTTGATGTCACCAAATTGTTCACACTGCACCTTTAACATGTTTTCATATACTAATTAATCATGTCACACATATTTACATTGTACTACCTTGTGTCCCTGAGATGCACTTTTTGCTTTCTCATTAAAATGCAGCTAATTTAGTGTAAACGGGAATATTTCCCTCTCTAACAGCGCCACCTGCTGGTCGTTTTTGTTTAGCATTGCACTTGTTTTTTTGTGTTAGCAATATGTGATATTCTGTGCTATCTCAGGTTCAAATTGTTCCATATTTTCATTCATTTAGATATAGAAAATGTTCCTCGATTTGGGTCTTGACCCATCTTGAAGAGGTGATGGTGGGTCCCCAACCTAGAGCAGTTGAGAACCAATGACTGTGTAATGATAGGTAATAGGTTATGAAAAACCCAGAAAGTCCAGAAAATGAAGTTGTGACGAAATGCTTGAATCATATTGTCATGAAGCAGTGTGTTGTGCCGATGATTTTCACCACAGGGGGCAGCGCAGGGCGACAGGAGTGAAAGGCAGTCTATAATTTTCTGTAAGCAGAATGCTTCTCGGAATTCCAGCAAAGGTTGGAAGGAGCATTAGAGGCTGTCAGGGCAGCTGAGGGGGTGACAGCTGTGATTCATTAAATATGGGCATGACCAAAAAAAAAAAAAAGCACCACAGCAATTTTTAGCTCGAGACAATGTGGCCATTTTGAAGGATGAAAGAGGCTTTCTTCTTTTATTTCATTTATGGATGTAATGCTGTGCTAATGCATTATTTAGGATTAAGTCCCGTTTAAATGTTTTATTTTCTTAAAAGAAAGAAGAAAATTCGAACCTTTGATATTTTCCTTATATGGTTATGTTCGTATCTATTTGTTTGTTTACACAAAATTGACACAATTGATTTCCATGAAGGTTTTGAAGTGTTGAAGACGTGACCTCAGATCTGTTGGGATTTTTACTTTATTTTACATTCCTCAACTTTTCCTTGATTTCCCCCAGAAAAAATAATTTGTTGCTCTTTAATTAAAAAAAAGAGACATGATGAGGGGGACTGATAATGATTATGCAAATTGGCACAGATCAAAGCAGGAATCCATTTAAAGTGGATTCGGGTGCCGTGTGAGGCTGGAATGTGTGAATATCACCATGTGACTATGGAAATTGCTGTGATCATTGGGTCTTTGTGTGGAGTGGGTTTACATTATGAAGTGAGGACCTGGTTCATGTAGCTGGAGCAGCAGTATTGGCATCGATTAAAGGTGCAGTGTGTAAGATTTGGTGACATCTAGTGGTGAAGTTGCATGTTGTATCCATCACCTCACCCTCACCCTTCTGAACATGTAGGAGAACCTATGGTCGACTTCAGTTGTCATTAAAACTCAAAAGATGTTTAGTATGTCCACTCTGGGCTACTGTAAAAACGTGGCCGGCTCCCCCTAGAGGGGACCTGCTCCTTGTGTAACTATACATTAAAGAGCTCATTTAAGGGTAATGTAACAAAAAAAAATCATTGAGGTGATTATAAATTCAGGAAAAAAATCAGAATGTAATTGATTCATAATATAGTCAGAAGTGACAAAAATGATCAAAATCTTTTTTGATACACATTGCACATTTAAAGTACATCTGAGTACTTCAAAAATAAATGTGTATCTCCTCCACACACAGATATATTCCTCCATTTATACGTGTAGACTAGTTCCTAAAGAGATATGACCTCGTTTTTCTTAATTAAGCTTGTCCGGCCACTAGGTGGAGGTAAAGCGTACGTCGGTGAGAATCACTGTATTGGCCAAAGCATCATTTAGAGCATTGATGCTAAAGTTAGTAGCAGTTTTGACTCAGCATTACTTATCCACAGTATGAAGGTGATGTTGCTTCTTTTCTTATAAAACGATGATGTCATAGTATTTCACTTGTTAATGGGCACACTCGTAGTGGGCGGTTCATTCGTCAGCCATCTTGCCGGCGCCTTACTCCTCTTACTTCCTAGTTCATCCAAAAACAGGCAAAGAGGCGGAGCACAGGTAAAGCTGGGGGTAGGCCCATGGTGCTGTCAGCATCCACAGACGTTCAGCCCAGGTGTCACTCAAGAGGCCACGCCCTTAATTATACACAATTTCAAACGCTGGTTGAAAAAACAAAAGCCCCGCCCCCGTACAGCACTGCAACAATTTTTAGCTTGAGACAATGCAGCCGTTTTGAAAGATGAATGCTTTCTTTTCGATTTCATTTACGGATGTAATGCTGTTCAATGCATCATTTATGATTTAGTTCTTTTTAAATGTTTTATTTTATTAAAAGAAAGAAGAAAATTATGAACCTTCGATAGAAGAAAATAAGCTCCGCCCCGATACAGTTGTTATGGCAAAACAGGATTGACTCACTTTTGGAGTCAGCCTCAAGTTGGAATGGGCTCAACCATTAACCAGAGAGCTCTGAACAGATAAACTGATCAGCTTTACTGATGACTGCCATTGGTTCACCCTCATGCTTGAAGGGTCAAAGTGAAGTTCAACATGCAACTGCACCAACAGAGGCCACCAGATCCCACATACAGTGCCTTTAAAGCATTGTACACGTGGTATCTGCGTCAGTGCGGCTGTTGTGGACTAGCTACAACCAAAAGACAAATTCAAATGACTTGATAAAAGTGTTTAAGACACACAGTTCATTAACTGTGCACCGTTCTGTTAATTTGATCTCATAAAGCAGCCAAAATAATTAGTTTTCTGAGGGAGCGCAGATAAAAGCCGCTGCAGGAGATATTCATAATAAGCGGGGACTATTACACATCAGATACGTGACCCAGGAGCTAAAGTAAGCAGGTTTCGTCTCCGCCTCCTCCAGAAGTGTCACGTTACATTGCAAATGTGCGCGTTTATACTCGTCTGTCTTTGTTACCGTACGACAGCAGAAGTTGAGGAAACTGCACCGTTAACCGAAATGTGCCCAGTCGGCATAATCAGTGCCCTTAGAGGTATAACACACAATATCACCCTGTCAGGATATATACATAACGCAGTCACAGGGTTCGCAGGACACCATTGAAACAAAGCCAAGACACTTGGATGTGGAATTCTATAGGCGGCAAATTAAATCCGAGCTTCATGGCGACATCTTGCTTTCATACTGGTGCAGCGGTGTGATGTCTGTGACTGTCGTCGCACGTTGTTGTTGTCGCACAGTAACATCCTAAAATGCTTGATCTGTGCGTTCCTCAACCCAAAAGCAGAATTACAGGGAAGTGGCCTTTAATTGCGGAGCCTAATTGAGCATGAAATATCCTAAAATATCATCACATTACCAAGTGTTGATATAATGTATCATCATGTGAAGGAGGCGTGGGATAGAGAACGTTGAGTTGGCAAATGCTTTTCTTTGCCGTCCCTCTAGCAAAGAATTTATATGTATATATATAAAATGTATTTACTGTATATATGTAACTCCTCCTACTTCCTGGTTCATTCAAAAATGGGCAAAGAGGTGGAGCTATACATCATATATATGTCACATTTTGCCAAAAGTATAATAAGTTATTACTATATTGGCTGGTTCTAACATTATTGTTGTAGCCCTAACCCTAAAACTGTAGCCAATAAAGTAATAACTTATTATGTTATTGGTATGTTATTATGTTAGTTGCTTTATTACATTTAAAATGGCCAAAATTATTACATTATTGACAGGTATTACTTTATCGACTATTATTGCGTTACTGGTTGCTACGGTCCCTAAAAGCAACTTTAGAAATAAATGTCAGTGAAACAAAGGCAGAGGATCAATTCTGCAGCATTCATGAAGCTTCTATATTCATTTACAGAGCTTTTAAAGGAACATGTGCACAAGAAAAACAAACACTGTACATGGACTGAGCAGTGGGGGGGCGTCTCAATCTTTCATACCACACAACAGAATGGTGAAATATAATGGAAAGAACAGGGTGGAACACGCCAGTCCCCTTCACAGCAGGAAGGTTCCAGGTTTGAATCCCATCTTGCTCAAATAACTGTGACTGAGAGAAGGTTGAATATCTAAAGCTACCTGAGCTTGAAGATAAACTGTACGTACAGTCACGTCAATCATGTCAATCCTCGCAGATATTATTCATCTGTGTCGTCGCTGCCTTTCACAGTGCAAAGACATGAACACTGTAATCATGCTAACGAGTCTCTACTGTGGTGAATAGGCCCTGTGATAAACTGGCAATCAGTACACAGTGTCCCCGCCTCTCATATTGGATACTGTTTACACTCGTTATCTTCTCCCAACTGTACGTTTTGCTAATTGTACTGTACTCATGCAAATTACTAGAGTTGATCGCCTGAAGATGTCGGATCTGTATCTAGTGTTTGATCGAGTGTGTCTCCAGAGAGGACGTATTGTCATTTCTAAAATTGCATATTTTATTGCAAATGTTGTTGACGGATGAGGCCAATGGGGAAGTGGAGAAACCTGCAGTTCACAGGGTAGCCACTTGAGGCTGACTCCAAACGGGAGTCAATCCCCACAGACTCCCATGTTAAAATGATCCACTTCAGAGGTGAATGAAAGCCTGGTACTAACCACGGTTTCACTCAGTCTCATGTGTTGCCGTGACAACTGTGCGGGGGCGGGGCTTATTTTTATTCTTTCCAGGTTTGAAATTGTGCCCAATTAAGGGGGGCGGGGCCTCTTGAGTGACACCTGGGCTGACCTGGCACCCTCTGTGGATGCTGTAACAGCACCATAGGCCAAACCCCAGCTCTACCTGTGCTTCGCCTCTTTGTCTATTTTCGACTGAACCAGGAAGTCGGAGGAGTTGCCCACCAACAATGAGCCTCATAAGCACTCTGCAGAAACATGTGGCTGACGTCGCGGACGCATCCCTGATTGTTTAGTGACTGATAGCTAACACACAATTACTGATTTTTAACATCTAACCATCGAGATTACCATTTGCTATTTCATGAACTAACATCCGTGCAACTCATTAAAGATCATACATTGAATTCCCAAGAGCTTCTATATGTAAAACGCTCAGTCAGCATTAATCGTAACGAGCTCCCACACAGGGAAATGCTGCGCACAACTTACCCGGTTAAGATATTTGAAACCCAGATTTTTTGAATCTTTAATAACCAAACACATGGACAGAAGGAATAAAACAGGTTGACTCCTCCCCTCCCCTCCCCTCCCCTCCCCTCCCCTAGCCCACCCCCCTCCCTCTCCCACTGTGCAGGAAAACAAATATGAAACAGATCCTCTTATTATTGAGTTGTGTCCTCTGAGCCGCTCTGATCACATCACATCCTGGCAGACATGCTGCCTGAAGTCAGTCGTCCTCGACACCTGTTGTTGATGTTTGCTTCTCTGGTGGTTTTGGATCGAGGTTGTTATACGAAATGTTATTTCAGATTTGTATTGCAAATTATACAAGTACCTCCATCGTTCTTTTCAGAACAATAGTCCCAATATATACAATTCATTTGCTACAGATGTATAGTAAATTCTTGTTGTCGGTCATTGATTAGATTAGACTAGATTCAACTTTATTGTCATTACACATGTACAAGGTAACAACATGTAGTTTGGCATCTAACCAGAAGTGCAATATTTTCAGTATACACATTATTGGGATGCTATAATTATAGTTTTCAGATTATAATATACATTTAAATACTATGGACATAATATACAGATCATTGCAATGCTATAAATATTCTTGACAGATCATTATATACATTTAAATACTATGGATATATTATACAGGGTGAGAGACTTGTGTGTTTATAGCCAGGAGGAGTGATGGTGGGGGGAGGGGGGGTGATGATGACTGTTGTGATGTAAAGGGGCAGGGGGGGCAGAGGTCAGTAGGGAGACAGCTCTGGGGACAGCCCCTGAAGCGCGTGCCGGAGCCAAAGGGCAAACAGTGTATGGCCAGTGTGGGCGGAGTCACGGCACACACCGCAGCTCCAGCTCCCGTTGTGACTCTTGCAGATAAGAGGTGTAGGACGAGGGTAGATGGGGATAAAATTGGAGTTTGACTGATCTGGTATCAGATCTGACGCTGGAACCTCTGACGGGTTCCTGCCGAGGTCTCGTACTATCAGAGCTCCAGATCCCTCCATGAATCTTTCTCTTTCATTTCGCGCATAACTCTCGACGACACAGGTATCCATCTTCTCTGAAGTAATATCCTCTCACATGGCCAGGCCCCCTCTCTCCCCCCCTCTCTTTCTGAAGTGCCGGCTGGCGTGGAGGAGGGGTTGGGGGAGGGGGGGGCCTCTGTAAATCGTGTTGTAAGAGTGGTGGAGGTGAAAGGAGCAGGGGCCGGCGAGCTTTCTCTCCTCCTTCCTTATCACGTCACATTACGAGGCAGATTTACGGGGACGCCATTGATCAGCGAGCGGCACGTCAGGGCTGCAGAGTAAATCTGGAGGTTTTCAGCGGCGCCCTGAACGTCCGTCCATCCATCACGCTGATGTCAGACCCACGGCCTGTCATACTCCGATGGGGGGTGGGGGACAGTCATTTATTTCAATTCAAGTAAAGCTCAAAGGATGTTCAGTACTTCCACTCTGGGCTATTGTAGAAAACATGGCGGCCCCCATGGGATGGACCAGCTCCTGGTGTAAATATACATTAATGGGCTCATTCTAGGGTTATGTAAAAAGCAAGTCATACAATTAGGTGATTATGCATCTTGTCATTCTATTTCTATTCATTTTTGTAACTTCTAAAAAATATTACAAAACAATTGCATACTGTGTTAATTTATAATCAGCGAAATGTCTTTTTTCTTTCTTCCGTTACCCGCAAATAAGCCCATTAATGTATGTACATGAACAAATACATGAGGAGCAGGTCCATGTTTCTACAGTCGTCAAAGTGGACATACTAAACATCTTTTAAGTTTGAATGACAACTGAAGTCAACCATAGGTTCTCCTTCATGCCCAGAAGGGTGAGGGTGAGGTGATGGATACAACATGCGACTTCACCTCTAGAGGCCACTAAATCTTACACACTGCACCTTGAAAGGCAGATAAATCTGGAGGTTTCCAGCGGCGGCCTGAGCGTCCATCCTTCCATCCATCACGCTGATGTCAGAGCTGCGGCCTGTCACACTGAGATGGGAGGTGGTGTGGTAAACACGAGGGACAGTCATTTATTACAATTCCTCCCGTGTCTGCAGGCGTCTCTCACCGGGGAACAGATTCATGTTAATTTGTTACACTCTGCATCGGAGATCTGGTCTAATGCTGCAATGGAAAATCAATCTCATCCTCTCCCTCCTGCTGCCCCGAGGCGGCGGCTTCATCCACAGAGACGCTCGTCGTCTCGTGTGTGTGTTACCTGTGCTCTGCGCCTCTGTATCAATGTCAGCATTCATTGGGTCTTAGCGGAGCTGTCTGATCCTGTCCAAGAAGCTGCTACCCAAGATTAACCCAGGCTTGCATAGCAGATGTGTGTGTGTGTGTGTGTGTGTGTGTGTGTGTGTGTGTGTGTGTGTGTGTGTGTATGCGGAGGGGTGCTCAGTTGCTCCCTTTGTCTGGTGGCATTCTCCTCTGGATGAGATGTGACAGCACTGGATGATCTAATCATGGATGTCGTAGCATAGCTGCTTATTAACAGGCATTTCAAGGGCAAACATCCCATCATTAACAGAGGACTATTCTGCATGAAGTGAGTGAGAGCAGAGCCGAGTCGAGCGACGGCTCCTGGTAAAGTCACTGCAGCACAATGGGGACGGGTTGTCACAGATTCTTTCTTGTATTTTGTTTTTATGAGGAGCTAATTTATAGAACACAGGGGTGGGGGGCTAGGGAATTGTCTGGTATAGTAAAAATCACATGGGTGTCCTCAGAGCGTGTGCTGATCTGAGGGATGAGCCGATGTCTCAGGTTCTGCGATAACAGAAGGAATTCATTGATCTTTGATGTCAGTACTGTAAATGTTAGGCCCCTGACAGTCATCGCGTTTGGATCAGTGTGTTTTTTGACAGCTTTTTAAAAAGATCTACATCTTAGATCTGTGTGTGTGTGTGTGTGTGTGTGTGTGTGTGTGTGTGTGTGTGTGTGTGTGCGTGCGTGCGTGCGTACGTGCGTGTAGTTGCTCAACTTCCTCTCTTAGAAGTTTGGGGGATCTCCCATAAGTCAGCTCTCAGTCTCGCTCACTGGTGTCAACCAACTAAAAAACCGAGCTGTCAATATTTAAATTTCATCCTCTGATGTTTGTCACTTTGTTTTTCTCCAACCTCCCTGTTTCATAACAAAGCTGGGTAAAGGTGCAGTGTGCAGGATTTAGTGACATCCAGCGGTGAAGAGGCCTGTTGCAGCTGAATAACTCCTCCCTTCAAAGCATGTAGCAGAGTCTATGGCAGGGTTGTCAAACATATATAGAGCTGGCCCACTGGTGGATGCAGTCTTGATGTTTTTGCAAAGTTTAAAAGTACTTGGTTTGCGTTGGTTATATTTAGAGGAGAGATTTTCATGTGTTAGTCAGCTTAAATTGTGACGCAGGGTATTTTCATTAAATTGACAATTGTACTTTTTTGCACCAAAACAAATTTGGAGTTGTCATTGTTTATAGGTCACATGTGTCAAACTTGGGGCCCGGGGGCCAAATCTGGCCCGCTACATCCTTTTATGTGGTCCGTGTGAGCTTCAAGGTGCAGTGTGTAAGATTTGGTGACCTCTAGAGGTGATGTTGCATGTTATATCCATCACCTCACCCTCACCTTTCTGAACATGCAGGAGAACCTGTGGTAGACTTCAGATGTCATTCAAACTCAATAGATGTTTAGTAT
The DNA here is from genome assembly GCA_016785325.1 of Chascanopsetta lugubris. NCBI lineage: Eukaryota > Metazoa > Chordata > Actinopteri > Pleuronectiformes > Bothidae > Chascanopsetta > Chascanopsetta lugubris. The sequence continues at coordinate 42,147 of JAFBJT010007546.1, forward strand.
GTCCACTTTGGGCTACAGTAAAAACATGGCGGCCCCCATAGAGAGGACCCGTTCCTCATGTAGATATACATTAAAGGGCTCGTTTTTGGGTAAGGGAGAAAAAGTATACATTTAAGTGATAGGTGTCTTAGAATAAAAGACTATGTTGCTTCAAAGTTAACATTAACCTTAAACTGCTGTTAATTAGATATGCTACTTGGTCTGTGTAGCAGTGTATTCAGTGTGGTTGCAGGTGTATGGGGTTGGCTGAAGTCATATTTGACTTAATTGATGGAGTCAATGGATGGATATTTTTTTCATCTCCACAAATGTATATTTGTCACTTGTATAAATGATGAAATATAGAAACAGTTATCTTACAGTACAGTTTTCAAAGGGAAGCCTCTGTGGTGAGGAGCCACTCCAATATGAAAACAAAGAGCATGTTCAATCATAATGAAAAGTGCAATACACACATTCAGGCAATTAAAGACTTATAGAAATACCAGTTAAATGATTTTATTTTCCATTTGAAAGAGAAATGGAAACAATTTCCTTTTCCACACAATGCACCTTTAATATTTCAATAGATGTCAATGAGACTGTAATCACGTTTCTTTTTTCAAACAAGCCTCAGAAATGATTCAGTCGATCAATAGATTACTCCATAAAAAAATCATAATCGGCAACTACTTTTATCAAATAATGAATCATTATTTATTCATTGTCCATAATTTATTCATGACACTTTTTGCGATTGTCGGTGAGGAGGAAGAATTGTCTGAATTCATCAATTTGCCCTGAGGATGTTGAAACAGGGATTTTTGCCTCCATCAATCTTTGATGGACTGAACATATTATAACCCATAATACTCCCATGTCAATAGAGGACGTGTTCGACAGCACATGTAGACATATACTGAATATTTCAGCAGCGGTAAGACAGTGAATTAAGAGGAAAGGTCAAAAAGTCTCTTTCTGACCTTTCCTCTTCCATCTGGGTAATTATTATTATTCTCAAGCTATTTTTACCTAAGATATGTTTTAGAACAAGTGTAATTAGGACTCATTCAGTCCAACTCTGCCTCAACATGAAAAACACCAGGCAAAGTTTCCCTGCAGAGCTAATCACTTTGATGAGGAGGAAATTACAGAGGACAATTTTTACCCTGAATTCAAAAGTAAAAGAACATAAGAATTTCCCCTTCAAAGATAGAATCAACAAAGTAAAAGCATGTTTTTTTGAATACGCTGACGTACAGAGAAGTACTTTTTAATGGACAAATTAAAAAATAACTACATATACAAAGATGGATGTAGTCTCTATGATGTCACCCATACGTTTCTGCTTATGAGGCTCGTAGTGGGTGGCTAACTCCGCCTACTTCCTGGTTTATCCAAAAATGGGCAAAGAGGAGGAGCACATGTAGAGCTGGGGATGAGCCCATGGTGCTGTCACAGCATCCACAGAGTTGGCCCAGGTGTCATTCGAGGCCACGCCCCTTAATTATACGCAATTTAAAACCTGGATAAAGTCAAAATAAGCCACGCCCCCGGACAGTTGTCACAGGAAAACATGTGTGATTGAGACCAAAACTGTAGGTTGTTCCAGACTTTAAAAATGGGAGTCTGTGGGGATTGACTCACTTTTAGAGCGCAGCCTCTCGTGGCCATTCTGTAAACTGCAAGTTTATCTGTGGAGATCCTGCTTCTTACAATCAAAACTTTTAAAGATATTTCTAAAATTGGCTGATGGTTAATGCATGAGTGGATAAAGATGCTTTGAAGATGTTAATCATTAAAAGTAGAATTAATATGAACATACTAATGTCACCACCTTTCCAGAGTCCAGATGTCATATTATTTTGACCAGATGCTTAAGTGGCTGTTACAGGTTCTTATTTCTACTTGTTACTATACATGAACTCTCTGTCACTGGTCGAACTCTTAGCATCTCCAAGTGAAAGACGCGTCAATTCCTTAGAACTCCAGCACGGCCCTTTAAGGCAGCAGGTCTGATGTGGGTCTTAGTCATGGAGCATTTTTCCATCCATACCCCGGAGAGATCTTTCAGCACATTATCAGAATATCAAACACATTCATGAGGCAAACATTTTTTTTTTCCCACTCGTTCCTATTTGGGTAATTGATGGCATCTGAAAGAACACTCACACACACACACACACACACACAGGCCACTCCAGTCATTATGTGTTGAAATAAGGTAGAGTGGGCGGCAAATGGAGAAATGTCTTTTCACTCGGTGTATTTTTTAAATCACTTTAAAACATGGAGTTGTTGTTTAGCTCTGTTTAGTGGCCATTGTGTCGCAGGTGTAATCATGGAGCTCTGATGTGTGAGTAACGTGAGCAGATCTGACTCTAATAATGATGTTTGGTTGACTTTGTGACTGATGAGCAACACCAAGCCTCAATTGGACAGAAGTGATGATTTTCGAGCAGGGGTGGGCAATTATTTCTTCAGGGTGCCCACAGAAGAAACCCAGATTCTTACAAACAAACTTTGTTCTGTGAAGACCTTTTGTTATCATTCTATGAACTCATTGAAAACATCTTATTTTTAATTTATGTATTATCTCATCATCTTTATTTCAACAATGCCTCCAAACACCATCTTATCAAGGAACTCAGATGGATGTGACAGTAACACAACTTTATCATCAGTAATTACCAAATGGGAGTCAGGAATATTATTTAAAGGTTCAGTGTGGAACATTTCTGTCACCTCTAAAAATATTATAAAACAATTACATGCTGATATTTTCATGATTTTATGATGTTTTAAAAGTTTTATTTTATTTCTACTACCCATAAATGAGCCCATTAATGTATATTTACATGAGGAGTGGGTCCGCACCATGGGGGCCACCAAGTTTTTACAGTAGCCCAGAGTGGACATACTAAATGTCATTTGAGTTTTAATGACAGCTGAAGTCTACTAGGTTCTCCTTCATGCTCAGAAGGGTGAGGGTGAGGTGATGGATGCTACTTGCAACTTCATCTCTAGATGTCACCAAATCTTGCATACTGCACCTTTAACATTCAGCACCAAAAAAATAAAAAATACTGGAAAATGGGAGAGTTTTGGAAAACAGAAAAACACTCACTTCAAAAGCAAATTGGACTGAAAACAAAAGGGGTGGTTTTCTAAAAGTGGAACTTTTATTTTGAAGGCTAAGAAAGCGAGGTAGAGGGGCTGTGAATGGAGGCTGTAAAATCAAAGAATCATACACGCAGGAAAGGGAAGCACTTCAAAGTAAAAGCATCGTTTTTTCTAGCGCCATGAATAAAATAGTGCAGCTTGTACTGGACTCGTGGGCCGTGAGATGCCCAGGTCTGTTATAGCTGGTTTGTTTTGCAGCGTGTGAACCTCAGAGCTGGATTCTTGTCATGTGAGTTGTAGTTCTCTTCATGTTGTGGGAACAAAAACGCCGCGGACTCTCCAGGGGAAGCATCTCGAGCTTTATTCCTGCAGGTTCACACGCATTCCATCACTTTCCTACGCCCACGGTACATTTACATTTACCTAATGAGGCTGCTGTGTGCGGCACCATGTTTATGCTTGTAGCTGGTGTTATATAGCTTGCTATCTAATTACCTGGCCTGCTGGTTTGTGAAGATGTCAGCTGTTACTGCAGAAATCAGATACTCCTCTTTGTATGCACTCACTGCAGAAGGGCCCGTATAGTGTTGCAGCTCGGAGCCGCCGGCTGTAAATTGGTTGGCGGGAGCGAGTGCGGTTCAAGCCTGGGCGTCGTATTCATCACACTTAGATGTAAAGGTGTAGTGAGGACACTTTGTTTGAGAGGCCGCAGCTGTGAGAGCTATACAGCAGGAAGATGAATGTGTGGAGACTAACAACGTACACACACACACACACACACACACACACACACACACACACCTAAGTGTAAGAGCACCCTCAGAAAAAAGATTTAGCATTATCAGTATTGTTCTGCATTGAAAAGCTACATTTAAAGTCCATGATTTAAAGGTGCAGCGTTTAAGATGTGGTGATGTTGCATGTTGTATCCATCACCTCACCCCTCCCATTGGAGCATGCTGGAGAACCTATGGTAGACTTCATTAAAGCTCAAAAGATGTTCAGCACTTCCACTCTGGGCTATTGTAAAAACATGGCGGCCCCCATGGGATGGACTAGCTCCTGGTGTAAATATACCTTAATGGGCTCGTTTTAGGGTTATGTAAAAAGCAAGTCATACAATTGGGTGATTCTCCATTTGTAAAAATGTCTTGTAATTCTATTTCTATAGATGTAGAAGTGGCCAATAAAACAATACTGCTACTTTAAAGATGTTGTGTGTAAGATTTTTGTCTTTTCTAAAAATATTACAAAACAATTACAAAATGACTTGTTTGTTAATTTATAATCACCTAAATGTTTTATTTTTCCCCATTACCCTCAAATGAGCCCATTAATGTGTATTTACATGAGGAGCAGGTCCTCTCTATGGGGGCCGCCATGTTTTTACAATAGTAAAAGTGAACATACTAAACATCTATAGAGTTTTAATGACAACTCGACCATAGGTTCTCCTGCATGCTCAGAAGGGTGAGGGTGAGGTGACGGATACAACATCCAACCTCACCTCTCGATGTCACCAAATCTTACACACTGCACCTTTAAGGTTCGTGTCATGTGGCTATTTTCAGCTCTGAGGGTCGAGAACATCACTCTGTGAATTATACAACTTATAAATCATCATCCGATGGAGAGATATGAGCGGACAGTCAAGATGAGGATCAAGTGGATGATGGGGGTGGGGATAATGATGATAAAGGCCATATATATATATATATATATATATATATATATACATATTTAGTGTGCCTGACGGCAGGGGTCAGGATTGTGCTGATGCAGATGTTCATGATTATGTCTCTTAAGCTGCAGCTGAAGCAAAAAACCCATCTGTGGGGAAAAAAAGAATATGTAGAGGAAATGGAAAACCAAATGTTTATATCCAGATATACTGTTGGTGTCATATGTCACATTAATCTGACACCACTATCAAACTGATATTTGTCACTCCCTTCATTTCATGTTGGCCTTAATCCCGGAACAGCCGTAGCAAAGAAAGGAGAGAGTTGACCCAGTTTTGGGATTTATCAAAGGAAGGTAAAGTAAACATACATCAAGTTAGAAATATCTACCATTAGCTTAACCAGGCGTGGCTGTTAATGTATGCAGGCGTGTCTCCATAGTAATGGTGACCTGGATTTGAACGGCACAGTGCAAGTGCAATATCAAACAATATAAATACTGACATGATGATTTATTCATAATATACTAGTATGTCAAAAATACTGTTTTTCACATTTCTGATTTACTTGTTTATATTGTAATAATAACAATAATAAAAGGATAAGAAAGATACATTAGATAAAAGGATTTTTGTTTTTATAAGAAAAAATTAAAAATATTTATACAATTTAAAAAATAAAGAGAAAGTATACATGTTGGCTTGTGCACAACACAGAGTTTCATCCCAACAGCAAATTGAAAACATTGTTGCGCAGCTGAAGGAAGAATCATCATTCAATAGACAGCACAGGTGAAAGGCTGTTCTGATTGGTAACAGATGATCGATGGATGCATTTACTTCCTGTCAGTCTGATCTGATCACTGAAGAGTGTCACAACAACAAAGTGACTCTATTATCACTGGTGGAGCTGTAGCATCTCACCCACAGGAGACTCAACAGTAAACTCCTGATGTCACCTGTGAGTAATTCAAGTTTCAGCTCTCACTTGAAGAAGAGCTAGGTCCCGTCATGAAAGATTGAGATGATCCGATGAAGTCGCTTTTGAAAAAATAGGACAGAGGAGAAAGTGGATGGGATTGAATGTAAGATTTATAAGAGGAGGGAGACGCTGACATGCACAGTGGAGCTCACTGCACATGCCCACAGGAAGTGAAGCAACACGTTCCAATTCAGACTTCAACCAAAACATCATGTCCTCCTACACACCAGAAGGAGGGGGTGGGGGCTTCATGGTGAGGGCCACATCCGGCCCACACCGTTGTTCAATATGGCCCGCAGAGTCGAGGACGAGCTGCACTGTTTTATACATGAAACTAGGAAACATTAGCCATAATATGCTTTTATTTTGAAATTCTTCTGTTTCTTGTGGGTGTGTCCTGTGTCATACTTGATGTTTACATGCGAGGAAGCACAGCTGCATCCAGTAGCCTTTGTTCACAGCTCTTCCTCCTCACTGACAGCCTTCAAAATAAAAGTCCCACTTAAAAAAACACCCTCATTTGTTTCAAGTCCAACTTTATTTTATTTTTTCCCCCATATTTCTGAGCATAAGGGACTGTTTGTATTTATTCAAATGGACTGGTATTATCCACAAAACAAAATTATAATTTTCTAATATAATTTTGTATCATTTTTGTGCTGAATGTTAGATTACTTTTCTGACACACATTTGATAATTACTGATTATAAAGTTATATTTCTTGATAAGATGGTGTTTGGACTAATTTTTACTTCAATAAAGATGATAATACATAAACAGATAGGCCATAAGATGTTTTCAATAATTTCATGGAATGATAACGGGTCTTGGGGGTCTTAACAATCTGGGTTTCTTGTTTGGCCCCACCCCCTTCTACAAACGCCACATGCGTGAAAAGAGAAAGCATCACCTCGGTGTGAGATTGGAGGAGGTAAAATCTTCCTCATACTAAATTAAAACATGCCACTTTTAAAAAGAAGTAACGTCAGAAATTAACTCTACTAAAACTCCAGGTAGAGGCAGAGTGAGCTCCGCTCTTATTCTGAAAGATAGATGAGAGAGTGATAACACTGTGCAGGGCGGCATGGCACAACATGTACATGGCTTGTTTGAATCCGTCATGGCCGCGCTACAGTTTTGAAGTGTGTGTGTTTGAAATGCAGAGCCGCGTGCGTGTGTGTGTGTGTGTGTGTGTGTGTGTGGACTCTGATATGAGCTTTGTGTACTTGCTGCTGTGTGCGGTGAATTGATGATGCATCGCTGTTCCACCCGGTTGTTAGAGTCTGACGTGCAAGTGGAAATAATGTGTGTTGAGCCCATGCATCAAATCCCAGTATGCATTCTGAAGTTTTATATATATATATATATATATATATATATATACATATAAACACTAACACAAGGTGACTGACAGGGTTTTTCTCCAGTGTATAATCTGCATTCACTTTCTGCCCATTCCATGACCCTGCAAACCCTCTGACTCTAATCTGCACTCATGGGAACACAGGACCCACAGTATAGTCTCATCCACCTCTGGATGAACACTTGAGACAGTCTCAACATTATACACTGTCAAACATGATCCTGCCAAAAATGGGACATTATGTACTTCAATGACTTACATGTTTATGTTATTTTACTGAATGATATAATGGGTCACATAAGGGTCAATACATGTTTTACAGTTTGTATTTCATTGTTTGTGTCCGAGTGTAACACTGAAGCCAGTGAAGAAAGGTGTTTCTTTAGGTTTTGAGGTTATGAGAAGATTGTGAGGCAGTTACCATGGCAACATTGTCCTTCCGTGGTGGCGTTGAAGTTGAAGAATGACTGGCAGGGGGAAAAGTGTTTACCTGCTAATTATCATGTAACAGAGACATTAGCATGTTGAGCTCTCGTGATGTGACACAGACATGTGACAACAGGCTATAATGAAGTTTAATGAAGACTAATAATAGCTCTGGTGCTAATGCTAAGCTACTGGGATTTTGTGTAATGTGAATGTGTGTGATGGCGTAAATTATACCACAATTTATTATCGCCCTAGATTTCACTTTTAATTTAGAACTCAATGTTGAGGTTAAATTACATCAATAAATCAAACTGGATGTATTTAGAAATAAAACTGATACACAATAGAAGCGTTATTTTAGCCATGTTAGTATCATAGCTCATAGGCAGTATCGCATTAGCTTTAGCTTATTTTGCTCCTTCATTTATTCTCAGCACAAAAAAACCCAAATACAGTAAATACTTCTATTTACTTCTATACAGTCACATCTAATGGAGTCTGTAATATGGGTCATACAGCCCGATCTGATCTCAAGTGGGCAGGGCTTGTAAAATCATAGCATAATGACCTGTAAACAATGACTACTCCAAAGTTTTCCATTTGTTTTAGTGCAATAAAAGTATCGGCACACAGTTCTGGATACCGGGTTGGACCCTCTGGCGGGCCGGTTTTGGCCCGCAGGCCTTATGTTTGACACCCCTGATGCCATGTGTGACTTGATTGTACCATTTATCCAATCTGCCTCACTCCATATGTCGACACTCAGGTGTAAAGTGACTTTACCTAAATGCTATTAGCAGCTTTAACCTGAACGACCATATAAGGTGTTCGTTCCCACCCGTGGGAGTGTCTCCACAAATAGCACCCCGGTGGCAGCATCTGTACTGCACCTATGTTGGCACGGTAACCACAGTAAGTATTATGTGGTGTGTGTGTGTGTGTGTGTGTGTGTGTGTGTGTGTGTGTGTGTGTGCGCGTGGCCACAGAGGTGACCAATGTGACCTTTGCTGTCATCATGACAACCATAAGAGGTGGTGGTGGTGGAAACAGCAGGTGTTTGGTTCTAATAGAAAACAATCAAAGTTGTATGTTATGACCATTTTAGGTTGCACAATAGAGAGCTATATTAAACTTCCCAAGTCTCCCTGGTCCCAAAGATAATGGATGAGCTTTGTATGCGGGTACAGGAAGTGAGTCAACATCAGTAAACAGCGCTCATGTTTTTTTAAAGACACTTTGTTTCTGAAATGCGGCGGCTGCCAAATAGTGAGACTTAATGTGAACGGAGCTTGTCGGGGACGTTAAGCGTCATGGCTGTGAACATGACGGCCGTCTCCTCACTGGTCTGGTTGTGTAACGTATCTCACTGAGAAGGGTGAGGGGGGGGGCTTAAAGATGTAACTGAGATGAATGTGGTTAGAACATGAAGCTCGGCCGTGGTGATGTTAGGGTCATAAGTGTGTGCTGTTGTTAACTGTTTGTTATGGGATGGATTTCCATGATAGGGGATGGAAGAATGTTGTTCTGAGTCATGGGCGACCTCAACTCACATTGGTGGGAATCCTTTTTTTATTTATTTTTTACATTTTCTAAATCAGTTTCAGTTAAACTATTTCTATTTTCATCAACACAACTTAAATATAAAGTTATTTCTTCGATGATTCTCTAAGTGTAACATAGTCTTTTTATTTTTTACATATTTTTCATTGGAAACACCTCCCTCTCTCTGTCACGGCAGCCATGTTGGATTTGCCCAGAATGGACAAAGAGTTAATTATAACTGAAGGCTACTATAGTTTCTCTTGCATGTTTGAAAGGGGTGCGTAGCAACTCCTTCACCTGTAGATGTCACTATGCCTTACAGAACAAACAGAGATTTTTTTAAATGTTGATATTTTGAAATATATACAGAATATATGGAGTATTTTAAAACAATAATAAACTATAATATAACTACTACTACTACTGTACATATTAAACATTTAGCCAGGAATTAATCATTGTTATATTGTTCAATATATAAAGAATATATATATTCAATACCTATGACAAAAACACATATTTTACGGTAAGATAAGGTAAAACATTTCAGTTGTGTCATTGAAAAATATACTATCATATGGAGTCTACATATATTTCAAAACTATATTTTTGTTGTGTATGGGTAATCCTAGAGATTTAGGATTTTTGAATATGTTCACATTTCTTGAGATATTATATATGGAAACTAATAAGTATGTCTGATACTGGCGTCTTTGAGATGTGAGAGTTTGGGTATTTGCTCCATAGTTTGTTTATAAAAGAAAATATGAATTTGTAGAAGAACCTTTGTCACTATCATTGCACATTTGGTTTTACAGATAATTCGTCAAACCCAGTGTCTTTGCACTGAGGGGACCCGTTTGATGTCCTATAAAGACGTGCCCCTCCAGTTCTATCTACTGCACACACACACACACACACACACACACACACACACACACACCCACACACACACGACCTGTGGACTCTCTTTGTTACAGGACACTCTCTCAGTTCCCTGCAGCTTTGCGACTCCTCAATCTTTGAGCTACTTTCAATGCAAATCTGTGGGATTTTCAGAATTGCACGAGGACGAGAGTTCAGACAAATGATCTGCAGAGCGACTCACAGAGGAGGTGGTGTGTCCTCCAAACTGCTGAAAGTTTGTGTTTGGAGAAACGGTCACAGCCAGACGTGCTTGGCAGATCCATTGTGATGGATACAGCTTTAAAGCGCCGCAGCCAAAAGACAAGATTTGACACTGTTGGTAAAATTGACAGATGAGTTAAATGAAATGAAGTCATATTGTGTGGATGAGATTAGAAAGTGGATTGAATTCACAAAAAAAACAATTGGCTTCTTGCACATGTGCAGAGGACTTATTCTGAGGAAAACTCTTATGGCCTATTTATTTATTTATTCATTTATTTATTTTATTTATTTCAGTAACAATGACTCCAAATACCATATTATCAAGAAACTCATGTGGATGTGAAAACAACATAACTTTATAATCAGTAATTATTAAATGTATAATAATATATAAATTAACATTCTGCACAAAAATAAAATAAATAATATTTGAAAATTAAAGCGTATGGTTTTGTAGACCATACCAGTTCATTTGAATAAATACAAACAGTTCCCTTGTGCTGAGAAAAACACTCTTTTCAAAATGAAATTGGACTGGAAACAAATGGGGGTGGTTTTCTAAAGTGGGACTCTTATTTTAAAGGCTAAGAAAGTGAAGGGAGGCGCTGTGATCGAAGGCTACCGGACGCAGCTGTGCTTCCTCTCATGTAAACATCAAGCATGACAGAATCACACACACACGAAATAAAAACATGTTTTGGCAAATTTGATCCAGCTTCATGTAAGAAAGAGTGCAGCTTGTATTTGCCCATGTCCGCGTTACACACTGGCACAAGTCTTTAACCCTCCTTCACTTGTAATTCCTCCAAACAACATCAGGTGAACTGAGGTGAATCAGGACTTAGACGTCTTTAATTCCACCACTACATTTAAGAAAGCTCTGATTTAATTCCACTGCATCTCCACAAAGGAGTCGTTGGCGCAGCAGCAGAATTGATTCCGTCTCACAGACCCTGCGACAACAATTCACTTAGGCGGCGTCTGTTGGCGCTGGGCGAACGTTGTGGGTCTCTTCAACCCGGGGGGGGGGGGGGGGGGGGCAGGCGGGGGGGGGGGGATGCAGGCTGGGGCCCAGGGAGCAGCTTGTTAGAGTGATCCCACACAGCTGAGCATCCTTCTGTGTCTCTGCCCCCCCCGCCCCCCCTCCTGCTGCAGGGTGGAGGGCGGGTGCTGTCCTTGGATCTGTGCTGCAGGTCCCCGGGCAGTCATCAGGGCCGGAGTGACAACCACCACCGACCAGCGCCCCCCCCCCCCCCCCCCCCCCCCCCCTCCCCCCCACCGCCTTTTGCTCACTTATATTTGCATGCTCTATTTATATACTATTTTCTCTCAGTGCAGCAGTCACTGACCACAATAGGGCTTATACTATTTATGCTAAATAGTTTTATTACAGCTGGCTCCATTGTTATACAGCGCCTTCACTTTTTTAAATTATTTTGCTCCCCCATAGCATTCACATTCTGATAATTATAACTATCAGTTCATCAGATCATTATTTTCTCAATAGACCTTAAGAAACAGACAAATTAATTGACACTAATTTAATGACTCATATTCCATCAGTTACTATGCTGACAGCTGCATATAGAGCAGGGGGTGGGCAGTCCATTTGAATAGAGAAGTAGTTCTAGTTCCCTGATGCTCAGAAATACAGAAAAAGTAATTTCAAAATAAAACTGGCCTGGAAACGAATGGGGGTGGCTTTCCAAAGTGGGACTTTTATTTTGAAGGTTAAGAAAGCGAGGGGGTACGCATTGCTGCTACCAGATGGAGCTTTGCTTCCTCGCGTGTAAACATCAAGCATGACTGAATCACACACACAGGAAACAGAGGCATTTCAAAATAAAAGCATATTTTTTCTAGCTTTCTTTAATTGGATCATTATTTTCTCAATGGATTAAAGAAAACAACATTATGTTTAACATAATTTGAAGACTCATATTCCATAGTACGCTGACAGCTGCATATAGAGACTCCTGCAGTGATGAGTGAGTGTGGCTCCATGGGAGGAACAATAAGGTGGAGAGAATGGGAAGGGGGAGGGATGTTGGTTCACATCCCCCGAGGCTCATCGACAGTGACCTGCAGTCAGGTGCTTAATCATTCACATCACATCGGAGGCATCAAACTGCTTCGCCCTGGCTTTATATCTCTTAAGCAGACAAGTTATGTTTTTTATCACTAACTGTCAATTGTATATTCATAAAATGAACGTGACCAGTGGAGTGCAAAAGAAAAAAGAAAAAAAAAGAAAATATTACTTTTCTTGCAAAGTTGTGAAAGTGTGCAAATCTTTAATGAATAACCATATAAACTATTTAAAAATAATAATAAAATAAATAACAGTATCACTATTTAATAAAAGCCTGAGCCACATTACTCTGCTGCAGTCACAAAAAACAAACAGTAGACCTGAAATATTTATGACTTCCTACAACAGGGTTTTAGTTTGTGCTCATCCATTAAGGACTAAGGATTCTCCCCCTGATTAAATATGAGGAAGTAAATACTGTGGATTTGGAAGCAGGGTCACATCCTCAGCCATCAGTGAATTATACATGTGCATTTACTTTGTCTTCCATAGAATACCATGCTGTTATATATTGAAATGCTTCTGTTTCCTGTGTGCGTGATGTTTCCATGCGAGGATGGAGCCCAAGCAAGCCCAGCTGCATCTGGGAGCCTCCGTTCACAGCTCCTCCCCTCGCTTTCTTAGCCTTCAAAATAAAAGCCCCACTTTAGAAAACCACCCCCATTCATTTCCTGTCCAATTTGATTTTGAAATTAGTGTTTTTTCTGTATTTCTGAGCATAAGGGAACTGTTTGTATTTCTTGAAATGGACTGGCATTGAATAAGTCCAATTTTTTTATTTTTTTATTATTGTGCAGAATATTAAAGGTCCAGTGTGCAATATTTCAGTCATTTTGATCACTTCTTAATAATATTACAAATCAATTACATGCTGACATTTTCATGAATTGATAATCACCAAAATGTTTTTTTCCCCATTAACCTTAAATATATACATGACGAGGGGGTCCTCTCTATGGGGGCCACCATATTTTTTTTACAGTAGCTCATAGTGGGCAAACTAAGCATCTTTTGAGTTTTAATGACAACACAAGTCTACCATAGGTTCTCCTGAATGTTCGGAAGGGTGATGGTGAGGTGATGGACACAAAATGGAATTTCACCTCTAGATGTCCCCAAATCATACACACTGCACCTTTAAATTATGTTCCTGACACACATTTGATAATTACTGATGATAAAGTTATGTTGTTTTCACATCCATCTGAGTTTCTTGATAAGACGGTGTTTGGATTCATTTTTTTCTGAAATAAAGATGATATAGATGATACATGAATTGATAAATAGCCCATAAGATGTTTTCAATAATCTCATTGAATGATAACAGGTCTTGATATAACAAAGTTTGTCTGGCCCCTGGTAAAATCTGGGTTTCTCATGTGGCCCCGCCCCCCCTGGAATAATTACTTCCCACCCCTGCTCTAAATGGAGCATGGATATGAAAGTAAAAGGAGAGCGAGGAAACTCACAGCCAATCTACAGAAGCTATGGCTCTGTCATGCGTCTCTGCGCTGAGTAAAAGTTGTGCCATCAGTAACGAGATGCCTCCACACCTCTGTAATCTTCTAGCATCCCTTTCTTTCAGCCCGCAGCCTCAGAGTCTGAGTGATGCAGGGAATAAAACAGGGCGTGTTCAGGGATATTAGGAGCCAGGGTGAGGTGAAAATATCTAATGACTAATCTGCAGCATTCTGCATGAGATTCATTTTGACTGTGCCAAAGCAATTCCAGGAAGAGTGAGAGTGTTACTGAAATAACCTGCGTCCTTTTGATGGAGTGAGACACGACTCCTGAGTTTAACGCTGAGATTTTCACAATAAGAGTTTGTTCTATTGAGGCAGAGCCACCGAGTCGTGAATGATCTAATCTTCCTCCCACGTTTGTGTGTTATTGTACCGACTGCGAGCTAAATGAGTTGACTTTTATCAGAACTAGTGATCCATGGGGAAAAGGGAGTCAACAGCACGACTCAGGGAGACTGTTTCAAAAAGCTGAGGATTTTTGATTCAGAGGGTAAAAAATCAACCGGAGCCGAGCGAGACACAAATCACAGGGCGCCAAAATGAAAAATCCAAATATCTGGAACTGGAAAATACAGAGAGGATTCTGACCGAAAATTGAAGTGACACAGTGAGGGAGAGAGAGAGAGAGCACACGGAGTCCACATATGAGGAGGTGGGCGAGAGAGACTCAGACCCAGGTGCAACACTGGAGGGTTGTGGAGGACGACAATTATAGGAGCAAGACACAGAGGGAGGAGGGGGGAGGGGGAGGGGGAGGGGGGTAAGATGAGAGGCGAGGGTCATGACTGATGCAAAGAAAAGGATTTTGATACGGAGCCAGACTGGAGATTTAAATTATAGATACAACTGATTTCTTTTTTAGATGGGCAAACACACTGGAATATCAATTGCAATTGTGTGTGTGTGTGTGTGTGTGTGTGTGTGTGTGTGTGTGTGTTATTTTTCATTCATTTTTTTCTTTTAAAGGTGCAGCGTGTAAGATGTGGTGACATCTAGAAGTGAAGTGACATGTTGTATCCATCACCTCACCCTCACCCCTCTGAACATGCAGGGGAACCTGTGGTAGACTTCAGTTGTCTTTAAAACTCAAAACTTAATTAGTATGTCCACTCTGGGCTACTGTAAAAATACGGCGGCCCTCGTAGAGAGGACCCACTCTTTTTTTCTTAGTTTTTTGGGTGTTTTTTTAATCTTTGCCCAGAGGTTACCTTGCATCCAGCTGTGAGCCACATGCCAACGGTACAAACCAAAGAGGGATTCATATCTCTAATTATTGTAAAAATATATGTATTTTATATGTATAACAATTCATAAACATTGTAAAGCATTTTTTGAAAGTTGAGTATATTAGTATGACCATCATAGAGTCACTTGATTTTGGTGTCAGCGAAAGCCAAATTATTACATTTATTAAGCCTTTGTGGTGCTGCACCTTGCAGACGCTCCCTAAACATGGCAGTGCTCAATTGTAGTGCATTAGGTAACTCTCTCTCTCTCTCTCTCTCTCTCTCTCTCTCTCTCTCTCTCTGAATACTGCTATCTCATTGTTCCATCTGAAGCATGTAGAAGAGCCACTGCGAGTCTTCTAATATTACAATAAATATTAATATTATATTGAATATAAAATCATTAATATTCAATTAGTTGGTCCATTCTGGGAGCGACTGTAAATACCTGGGGGTGCAACATGGCAACAGTCAACTAGAGAGAGGACCTGCTACTAATGTAAATTTAATAATGAGGGTGAATTATATTCTAAACAAATGGTGAAAATATAATTCTTTTATTGCTTATCATTTTCTTCAGTGCTGCAGCTGAAGGAATTTTTATAGTTTATTGGGTCAAACATGAACATGACACACTTGACCAATCAGTGAACTCGTCACTTCCTCCTCGGCTGGAAACTACAGGCAAACGGAGCAAAGAAAGAGATTTAAATGAATCAGTGATTGGAGAACTGCTTGTTATTCCCCTTGTTCTCCAGCCTGTGAATGATTTAAATTAAGATATCATCGTCTGAATCAAACATCACAGACCGCCATGTGTCTGTGATGTTTGGCTCGTGTCATACAAGGAAAGAGCTGTAGCAGTTATCGCTCAGTGAAGACATATGTCCATTTAAAATGGTTCATGTCCTTTTATGGAAACTGTGGATTAGAGATTACAGATGTCAGACACAATGGTGGCTGCTAATGGCCGCTAATTACACATTCCGCTGCTCAATCATTTATAGCACGAGCTATTTTCCAATCATCACTGCTGATAGATTGGCTTTGTTTGCTGCTTATAGATGAATCAGTAATTGCAGCCTGACTGCAGAGTTTCTGCTTGAACATTTCAAGCTCCTGATGGAACATCAACAACATAACTTTACAATCTGCAATTTAAATCAAATGTGTTTCAGGAAAATAGAGTTTTGTTTTGTAGACCATACCAGTCCATTTGAACAAATACACACAGTTTCCTTATGCCCAGAAATACAGAACCATTTCAAAAGCGCGTTGGAACATGTGTTCAGAAAGCTGTATCTTGGGAGTGCTTGTTGCTACCGTTAACATCCCAGACATCGATGTAAGGCTCATATCTTCTGCTTTCAGGAAGTGTTTCTCTTTAGCTCAAAAGGTTAAGGAGTTATGGTCTCCTGAAGCGAATGTTAGCAAGGCTTCTTTTTTGTATGTGTTCAGACGGCTGTAACTGAGTTGAGTGGTTTTCAAACAGGGGGACTTATATTTTGAAGGCTAAGAAAGTGAAGGGGAGGAGCCGTGAACGCAGGCTACTGGACGCTGCCAGGCTCGATTGGCTCCATCCGCACATGCAAACATCAAGCATGACCGAATTACACACACACACACACACACACACACACACACACACACACACACACACACACAGAGGAAACGGAAGCATTTCAAAATAAAATAATGTTTTGGCAAATTATTTTCTAGCGTCATGTGCAGCAAGTACTCGACTCTGCAGGGCCACATTGGTAGACTGGTCGTGCATATTGAGTTTCCCCACACTCTCTCCTACAGGCAGATATTGGAATTGCTTTCATATCGGTGCAGAATGACAGGGTGTTCAACCTCCGCCGCTCCTCTAATTGGAAAACTGATGAACGAGGAGAAGCTGGGGAACAATAAGTGTGTGTGCAGTGCATGTGGAGGACAATGGCAGTCTTCGTCTGTGCACTAACCCCCAGGACCCCCATCGGCTCAAAGGTAGAAGAGAATCTATTAGAGACACCGCCGTGTGCAATAGCAACTTGAAATGCCTGTCCCCTCACATACTGTGAAATCAAACACTCCCAGGTGTATTTAACATTGATCATACCAGTTAACTGTCATGGAAACATTGTAAAAGCCTGATTCTTACAAACGGCGATAGTCTCCCACCAAGTAAAGTGCACACAACTGTCAGATTTGCATAATTGTGGCAGTCGAGTGTTTGTGCTTTCTTGCACGGCCCACGCCTCCTGTTGCACTCGCTCACCTGTTAACTGGCTGACTGTTCAGGGATCACTGCTGCGAGCAGCCAAACGTTCACACAACATCCCTGTTGTTCCCGCGGATTCAGACTCTTGTGGAATCGTCATTGACTCAATGGGAATTCTGCGCAATCCATTGTTTGGTTCTCTGCATTTCAGAGGCAGTGACCTGCTGCTTATTGCTAAATGACTGCTGTCAGCCATGCACTGAACTCCAGATCCTCCGCAGAGGTCATTCTGGTCGACTGTGTTTGAGACCGAGTTTGCTGCTCTGGGCGCAATCTCAAAGGAGAGAATAAGGAACATGTCTTTGGAAGAGGAAAACTCTGAAAATGCTGTATAGAGCAGTGATTCTCAACTGGTGGGTCGTGACCCAAAAGTGTTTTAATGCACCGGGGAGTCGTCTATTCACACTCCTTAACAGTAGGTGGCGATGATGTCCTGTAATGCTAATAGAAACCAGATCACCGATTTGAAGAAAACCAGCAAAGTTTGTTCACATATGCTCATTGACCCTTAAAAACAAGTACAACACTGACTACATTAAAATCACAGACTGTATATAAAGATGGTGTCTCCTCTGTGACGTCACCCGGGTTGGTTGGTGTGGAGTGGTTTTGACGCCAATTGTGGGCGTGTCCCTTGTCGCCGTCTTGCCGAATCCTAACTCCTCCTACTTTCCGGGTTCATTCAAAAATGGGCAAAGAG
This sequence comes from Chascanopsetta lugubris, assembly GCA_016785325.1. Taxonomy (NCBI): domain Eukaryota; kingdom Metazoa; phylum Chordata; class Actinopteri; order Pleuronectiformes; family Bothidae; genus Chascanopsetta; species Chascanopsetta lugubris. The sequence goes on from JAFBJT010007546.1 coordinate 60,184, forward strand.
GCGACAACACACACGGAGCTGTGGGTCGGCTCGTGGTGCCGTCACCACGTGCCAATTGTCGGCTCGGGTGTCAATCAAGAGACCACGCCCTTATTTTGTGTAACTTCAGACGTCGATAAAATAAAAATAAGGGAGAACATGTGACTGATTGAGACCAAAACCAAAGTTTGTACCAGACTTTAAACATTCATTTCACGTTTCATTCATCTCTGAAGTTGATCATTCTAACATGGGAGTCCATGGAGATTTGCTCCCTTTTGGAGTCAGGCCCCAGTGGTTACGCTATGAACTGCAAGTATTTTCACTTCCTATTGTGCTTCATCATCGTCTGCACCGGAGGTTGCCCCTTGGTGATGACACATGTGACATGTACTATGTTTTCAGTCATATCATCGAAATGCCTCCCCTCTCTCTTGTCCCCACAGCCCAGACTCTCAGTGTTCTATGAACTCCACTCTAAGTGCTCAGCTCCCCTCCAGGCGCTAAGAGCTCTGGTACTTAGAGACACCGTTCCTTGCCAGGTAGCCACTGAGATGACACACTGTATTTTTCTCTATAATCCTAATAGACCGTCTTCACGCGGTGTATCCTCTGAGGGTCACAGGGCCCTGCAGACATCAGCTGAGGGAAGAGGTGCGTCCTTTACAGATTATGGCATCGCAGGTTCTCCATTTCACCCAGGGGTGTCGAACATAAAGCCAAATATGACTTCAAGTGGGCCGGACCTGTGAAATCCAAGCATGATGACCTTTCGACAACAATAAATGTTTTAGGATGGAAAGGTACAGCTGTGAAGTTAAAGGTGCAGTGTGTAAGATTTGGGTCATCTTTGTCACCTCTAGCAATATTATGAAACAATGGTATACTGACATTTTCCTGAATTTAGAATCAATGTTTTATTTTTTTCCGTTACCCTGAAATGAGCCCATTCATGTATGTCCACATGAGGAGGGGGGCTGTCTCTATTGAGGCCGCCATGTTTTTACAGTAGTAAAGGTGGACGGACTAAACATCTTAGCATTTTAATGACAACTGAAGTCGACCATAGGTTCCCCTGCATGATCAGAAGGTCGAGGGTGAGGTGATGGATACAACATGCACCTTCACCTCTAGAGGCCGCCAAATATTACACACTGCACCTTTAATGAAACATTGTTTTTTTACACTTAAAAAAAATATAAATATAACAAGAGAAATATGACTCAAATATTTGGCACTGAAACTTTTAACAGATTTATGAAGAGGATGAGAAATATTATACGTGAACTTGCCTAGTGTATCAGACTAGTTCATTTCACTCTTATATCACCCAAGTGTATTTTATTGAACAGTCTCATGCAGGGATGTCAAACATAAGGTCCGCGGGCCAGAACTGGCCCACCAGAGGATGCAGGATCATTTTGCAAAGTGTAAAAAAACATCCGTCATCACAGGGACCAGATCGGACCCCTCTGGCGGGCAGGTTCTGGCCCGCCGGCCCCATGTTTGACACCCCTGATTTAACCTAATCTACGTATCTTTGGTTCATGGGCGGAGTCTGGGTTTTGTTTCCCTTTCTTTGGATGTAGTGTTGACAAGTGTCTCATATTAGACTCTGCAGCACCGCAGCAGCGCAGTGACGTACGACAGCAGTGTTGAATAATGATTAATGGACCGCAGCGTGTGTTAGACATTTTCAAAACTAATTCTATTGCATATAAATGCAGATGAAACAAAGGCTCTAAATAAAAGTTGAGTGCCGAGCTTTGACTGATGTTAATATCCAGATAAATATATCCGATCACTTCCCGTCTGTGTCTGTGAGGCATGAATATCTCCACTCTGCTGTCAGGAGACATCTCATCATCCTTTACATGACTTTGTTTGTACTGACACGGTTTATGAAACGCCCCTTTGATCACATGTGAGGGATATTTCCACTATTCATTTTTGGAATATAAATGATGCACATATTAGGATGTGAATTATCATCTATTTATTTATTCACACCTGGACCCCTAGCAAGAATATCGAATGTGATATTATGATATGGAAATTGCGTCTCCAGACAAAGCCCTGATGAGAAATAGACCTTTGCGTGTTTTCATCTGCCCTGTGAGTGTTTGCATAATAGTCCCGGAGATGTTTGTGGAAGTGATGTGAGCACAGGGAGTTTGGGAGTCACTGTAGGAAACATGAGGGGATGTCAGAGCGGCTGACGGATACACAAGCAACACAGTTCCACCAGAGCTGTTGTTGGGCAATTATTTTTCCAGGGGGGCCACATACAGAAATACTATACAAGAATGAGAGAGTTTTGTTTTGTCGACAATACCAGTCCATTTGAATAAATATAAACAGTTCCCTTATGCTCCAAAATTCTCCACTTCTACCCATCTGGACTGTGTACAGCTTATGTAATACTAATCCTTTGTTTACTTGGGTATACTTTTTACTTTTTTTATTGCATTTATCCTTTTTTTCCTTGTGGACACTTTTTTTTTACATTTGTATCGCATTTAAACAGTTGTTTTGTAATATATTTAGAGGTTGAAATGACCAAAGTATCACACACTACACCTTTCCCATTCTGCACCACAAATACAGAATAATGAAATAAAATCTTTTGAAAATTGGAGAGTTTTGTTTTGTCGATAATATCAGTCCATTTGAATAAATACAAACAGCTCCCTTATGCTCAGAAATACAGAACTAATTCCAAAATAAAATTGGATTGGAAACGAATGGGGGTGGTTTTCTAAAGTGGGACTTTTATTTTGAAGGCTAAGAAAGTGAGGGGAAGGAGCTGTGAACGGAGGCTATTAGACACACCTGTGCTTCCTCGCAGAAATATATATGACTTTAAGTGCAGGTAACTCTCTTGCATCGCCCCCTGCTGGTCATTTTTGTTTACCATTAAACTTTGTGTTGTCATACTGTGACATTCTGCACTATCTCGGGTTCAAACTGCATCATCTTTTTATTGAATTGGAGAAGTAAGTAGTTTCTCTCTATTTGGGTCACGGCTTGTCACTAAGAGGTGATGGTGGGTCTCGAACCCAGACCAGTTGAGAACTAGTGACATATTATTATGAACATGGAAAGTCAATGCGATTGCAGGGGTTTGGGCCACAATGGTGAATTGAAATTATAGACGGAGTCAATGATGCGACTCTGCATTTTCAGTCATTGTTACCATGACGACAAAGGTGTTTTTTTAGGTTGTTTACTCACATGGTTTAATGTTGTTTGAAAAGAAGATATTGGAGCCTGCTGTTGACATAGATTTTGGCCAGACAATAGGGATTCAACCATAACAGTTTATGGGGTGCTTTTCTAAAGTGGGACTTTTATTTTGAAGGCTTAGATAGCGAGGGGAAGCGCTTTGAACAGAGGCTACTGGACGCAGCTGTGCATCCTTGTATGTTAAACTCAAGCATGATAGAAACACACAAATAGGAAATAGAAGCATTTCAGTATAAAAGACTATTTTGGCTTTTATTTTGAAATGCTTTCTAGCTTCTTCCATGTAATAGTGCAGCTTAACTCCAACTGTATTCATAGACTTTCCCCCGTACTGTATGTGGCTTGTAGCCCACTATCACATTCGTTAATTTTGTGATCTTGCGAATGACTTTAAATTTAGCGTCTGTTTTTTCAACACAAATGTTTACATAAAGTACTTCACAGTTTGAAAAGGTCCCTGGCTTCTGCTGCATATGGCTCGTGATACTTTTGTGTTTTTCACTTGCTGTTTATATTGCTCTAATTGCTCAGTGGTAAATATTGGAAGAGCTGAAAGCATCTTATGATTATGGATCTTTTTATGTCTAATAATGTATGTAGGGCTATAGCAATTTATGAATTATTAAAATGGGTGGCAACCAATTTTGTTGTCAGTTAATGTCATCACAGGAAATGCATTACACACTATCATGCACTGTATAATACACTCTTCTTTATAGCATATATCAGGCCTGGCCATTTACGAGCTGCACTGTTTTATACAGGAAGCTAGGAAAAAAATTGATTAAAATTGCAAGAATATGCTTTTATTTTGAAATGCCTCCGTTTCCTGCGTGTGTGATTGTGTCATGCTTGCTGTTTACATGCGAGGAAGCACAGCTGCGTCCGGTAGCCTCCGTTCACAGCACCTCCCTTGTCACTGAAATAAAGATGTCATGTCATGTCATCTTCCAGCGCTTATCCAGTATTCTGGGTCACGGGGTATTTCTACCAGTAACCACGCATAGGGCCTTTTCTCGGGGGGAGTATCAGTGTCAGGGCCAGTGACACTGCAACAGAGCCCGAGTGGGGTTCGAACCAGTAACCTGTGCTATACATAATTCATTAATGAATAGATACTCTCAATTATTGCATATGATAACAACAGGACTTGTTTGGCCCCTGGTAACTATCTGAGTTTCTCATGTGGTCCCCCCTGGATGAATAATTGCCCCCCCCGTGTTTAACAGAAGAGTTCCTTCTCATTCATTCCCAATTCCATGCAAAGAGAGAGATATAAGACTGTGTTTGGAGTCTCTGGAGCCTCCACCGGCTCTCGGGCTGATGAGGGACCACTCCGGTCGGGTTTATTTGCCGAGAGGTAGACGTGGCAAAGAGGAGTGCATCACATCAAATTCACAGTTCTCATCACACTTCCTCCCCAAAGTATCAGACAGCTCAGGGCTGCAGGAGAAACGCTCTGAGCTGAATCCTGCAGGTCATAAAATCTGACACCCTCCTCCTCAAACGATGAATTGCAATTTGCTGAGGCCGAGGTCTCATATGTGAAACGCCTCTTAGAGCTGTGCCACTGCACTCGCACACTCCACTTCAGCTTCCCCTTCAAAAATAAAACATGTTTTAGGCTGTGACTAAAGTTTTTATTTATCGCCAGAGATCGTTAACAGTTCCCTTATGCTAAAAAACACTAATTTAAAAGCAAATTGGACTGAAAACGAATGGGGGTGGTTTTCTAAAGTGGGACTTTTATTGTGAAGGTTAAGAAAGTGAGGGAAAGGCTCTGTGAACGGAGGCTACCAGGCTCAGCTGAGCTTCCTCGCACGTAAACATTAAGCTTGACAGAATCCCACAAACAGGAAATGGAAGCATATCAAAATAAAAGCATATTTTTTTCCTGCCTCATGTATGAAGTGCTGCAGTGCAGCTCATACTCGACGCTTTAAGATAAATGAGCTTGTGTCGAGCCTTGGATCTCTGACCTAACATTCCTTTCAGTAGTTCTTATTATTATCTATTATCATATTATTATTATTATCTTGGACTGAATGGATCAACACATGAACCTGCCACAGCATCTATATCCTCTCTCTCTCTCTTTCTCTCTCTCTCTCTCTCTCTCTCTCGCTCTGTGACTTTGGTGCATTAAAGAATGAAACTCAACAACCACATCAAAGGTATCAGAGCGAGGCGTGTGTGTGATGTTTGGTATGCAGCGTGCAGAGTAGCCCATCTTCGAAATCCACAGCATCGTTGTTCCACTCTGTTATGCAAATGAGCCGTAATAGATTGTAGCCGCTGATTTTAGGTTTTGATCACTTAATTGGATCATACGACGGTATCACTCTTTTATGTGCCTTTTAATGGCGGCGGAGGTGACTCTGGCCAGCCGGCGCCGCCGCACAATACGCGACATCAGGCGGCTGCTGTGCACACACACACAGCGCTTATCTGCAGGACACGTTCATTATTGGCTCTGTGCTCCGTGGGGACACGGAGGCTGATAATGAAAAGGAAAATAAACTCGTCCTTTAAATACAAATGTGAATTTGTTTGTGGCCCCCCCCTCCCCCCGACGTCATGGAGGCTCTCAGCCAGAGACGTTTCCTGTTTGTGTCCTTGGGCCACTGTTAACACAAAGTATTGAATTTGTTTGTTTGTTGCTTTCTAAGACAGACCCCGCCACCCTCCACCCGCCACCCTCCACCCTCTACGCTCCACCCTCCACCCTCTACGCTCCACCCTCCACCCTCCACCCTCCACCCTCCACCCTCCAGCCTCCACCCCCTCCCCCCCTCCAGCCGCTAGCTTGCATGTGTTGTTTAGCTGTAACGTCTTAGCCTGAGCCTGGGGAGAGCAGAGAGCTTAAAGGGCTCAACATCACTGGAGTTAGTGAGGCCATGCATTGCAGCAAAACATCTGTGGAAGGGAAGTGTGTATTTTAAACAGCCACTGGGAAACTGAACGCAGCTCCTTGTAAACTCAGAGAAGCTCAGGCTCTGCATCTCTGCCCAAAACGTTCAAACAAAGCAGGACACCAGGACTGACTGAGGGCAGTGACCTGTTAATGGTGGATAAGATCTTTGTGATAGCGACTGGACAACAACAAGTCACTTGACATTACTGTTAAAGGTGCAGTTGATGAAATGTACGGGTAAAACAAAAAATGAAAAAAGAAAATAAATCATATGAAAAAATATACAATATTATAATATACTAAATTCCCTTTTTTAAAGATAAAATATATATATTATACATACATTATATAAATAATCACACCTAATTCTAATTTGCTAGACCTTTAAAGCACGAGTCCACTAATAAAGGAATAAAAGCCATCAGAATCCATCACTAACATCTATTGAACTGGAAACCATTTTCCCCCGAAGAGGGAACTGCGCCTGAGAAAGTAAACATTCAGGTAAATTATTCTGAATTCAAATAGAATTCCAAAGAGCACATTTCTAAGGAATAAACAGGGGAGTCATAAATAAAGAAAAGCCTATCCAGGTGTCAATATGGACTTTTGAAATTCAGGGGCTCTTGCCTCCAAGAATAATGTCTTGACCTCATTTCCCTTGTAGTTTCCAGGGACCCAGCTTCCAAATGGCTTTGTTGGAGTTTGCATTTCTCTCTTTCTCTCTCTACAATAAATTGTTATTAATCTCTCCGGCTAAACACGGCATGTCTTTCCTTTATGTCGTAGGATGTTGAGAGGCTGAGGAGTCTTGGCGGCTGCTCCGAGGCTGCACGCCGAGCGGAACCCATGGAGAACTGACAGGAACGGTGCTGGATGGAGGCCAAGACACTGGATGGCGAAGGCGAGGAAGCCCACAGTGCTGTTTGTTCTCTTTCTTAGCTCAGATCCAAAGTAGATGCAAAGTGTTGTGCAATGGAGAGACGGCAGAAAGAATCCGGATAGACGTTGAGAGTTGAGAAACTTTTTGTCGGATTTGCATTTCTCCAAAGTTTGAATTGATAAAAGAAGACTTTAGTCCTCAGTGCAGGAAGTAGAAACAATAAGGAAAGCCAGTGGTTCCAGAGGGAAAGGATTCATCATGGGCAGGTGTAGAACCCAGACTTCCTGGTTCCTGCTGTTGGCCGGGTTGGTGCTGACGGGAACCGCTTTGGAATACGAGGGCGTCCCGGGTCAGTGGACGCGCTACGGACAGTGGGACGCCAAGACCACCGGCGAGCTCAGCTTCATCCTGAAGAGCAACGCCAGCAAAGCCCTGGTGCTCTACCTGGATGACGGTGGGAACTGCGACTTCCTGGAGCTGCTGGTCGCCGACGGGCGCCTCCACATGCGCTTCACCATCCACTGCGCCGAGCCGGCCTCGCTGCACACGGAGACGCTTATCAACGACCAGCGCTGGCACCGGGTGGTGCTCTCGCGCAACTTCCGGGAGACCAAGCTGGTGGTGGACAACGAGGAGAAGGCGGTCGAGGTCAAGTCCAAGCGGAAGGAGATGGCGGTGGCCAGCGATCTCTACGTGGGCGGCATCCCGCCGGACGTGCGCCTCTCGGCGCTGACGTCGAGCACGGTGAAGTACGAGCCGCCGTTCCAGGGCCTCATCGCCAACCTGAAGCTGGGGGAGGCGTTGCCGCTGCTGCTGGACGGTCAGGCCGTGCACAGCGACCTGGAGTACGTGTGCGCCGCGCACTCGCCCTGCAGCCACGGCCTCTGCTCCGTCAGCCAGGGGGAGATCCTCTGTGACTGCGTCAACACCAGCTTCAGGGGCAGGTACTGCCATGAAGGTGAGAGAGCCATCTTTCTCCACTTCAGTCTGTTGAGAAATGACTGGGTGCAGTGTACGTAAGGTTTCTGTCACTTCTATTGCTCGGGGAAAAAGTATTACAAAACATGTTTATTTTTGTACATGTTCTTACATGTTTATTCCCATATATCTTAAAGGTACGATTCGGTGACGTTGCATGTTGTATCCATCACCTCACCCTTCCCTTTCAAACATGCAGGAGAACGATATGATAGCCCTTGCTTGTCATCAAAGCTCAAAGGATCTTTAGTAATCTGGGCTACTGTAAAAGAACATGGCTGCCATTATAAGCCGGACCTACTCCTGATGTAAATATAGACTATACATTTGTAAAAACTATCTGTGTGTAATTGTTTTAAAATTATCATTTCTATGGAGAGATGTGACAAAGATTAATTGAAATCTTACACACTGCACCTTTAAATACAGTGAGTTGTATAATTGATTTTGCCCATATCCAGATTCATTAACTGAATTAAATTGAATTTATAGAATGAAATAAAAAACATATGCACGTTTGTCTGAAGTTAATTGGAATAATGTCATGTATTGACATGTCAAGCACATGCTTCGATTAACCATCCTTGCATGTAAACATTAAGCATGACAGACTCACGCACACAGTTAATGGAAGCCTTTCAAAATAAAAGTGTATTTTGGCTTATTTCCTTTAGCATCATGTATAAAACAGTGACGATCGTACTCGACTCTGTGGGCCACATTGAACAGCGGATGTGGCCCGGAGGCCATGAAATGCCCAGGCCTGCCTTACATGTTGCTTAGTCATGTTTGGCTCAGAGACTTTGGATCCTGAGGGTTAAGGATCATGGATGGTGCCCCCTGCTGGCTGCAAAGTTAGAGGTTTAAAATGGTGGACTCACGACTCGCAAAGCAGAAATTACCCTCTTTGACTTTCATAACATTACATTTGGTAATATAGTGTTACAACCACTAATGACAACCTCCATTGTCTTCAAATGTTTGCTCTATTTAAATCAGCTCATAACACCGGAGTGAAGTATGAATATGGCTGCCACCTATTCTTGTCAAATGTCAAATTACTACCTGTGATTACAAGTCACTCAGAAACCATTTATGGATTTTTAATTCCACTATTTTTTCTGTCCGGTAATTATTTCAGCAGCTACAATAACTGATGGAAAAATATCTGCCTGTGAACATTAAACACGTCTGTTTTGTCTCTGTTCCCCTGCAGCTATCCAGAAAGAGGCGGAAGGTAAGGCACTGCATTATATAATGGAGGATAATGACAATGATAATTGGTGGTGTGTGATGCTGTTATTGACAGAGGCAGCCTCTGTGTGTGCGTGAGTGTGCGTGTGTGTGCGTGTGTGTGTGTGTGTGTGTGTGTGTGTGAGAGAGATGATCAGGTTGTTATTGTCAGTTTGGACTGCAGTTCTGACATCCGACAAATTAAAGCTAAAGGTCACAAGGTCAGTGAGGAAGTGCTTAACGCGCTGAACGCTCACTGTGTGTGTAATCAGTCTGCTCAAGGTGACTGGAGACGTCTGCAGAGAACATGGGGAGCGCTCACATAGAGGAACGCACTCTCTCTCTTTCTCTCTCTCTCTCTCTCTCTCTCTCTCTCCCTCTCTCTTTCTCTCTCTCTCTCTCTCTCTCTCTCTCTCTCTAATGTAAACTACTCTTTGTCGTTTACATTTAATAAATGTCCGAGTCATGCTTCTGCATCAGAGGTGCGCCTGTAGTCCACGCACAGCAGTAAATGTGCAGTTATGTATGTATTTGTGCGTCGTTCTGCAATACCAAGCCCAAACACTAGAGGGTGTTGAGCAGAAGCGTTCACGACTTCCTGAGCCTTTTTTTTTTTTTTTTTTACTTTCTGTTCCAGCGTCTTTGTTTCCTTTCAAGATTTAGGGAAGTATCAACATCAAAAAGATAGATGCTCTTAAAGGTGCAGTGTGTAAGACTCATGTTTGTCACCTTCTAATATAAATACTAAATACCGTCACATACTTATATTTCCATGGTTTTATAATCACCTCAATGTTTTATTTATTCTCCATCACCCTCAAATGAGCCCATTATTGTATATTTTCATGAGAAGGTCATATAGGGGCCGCCATGTTTTTACAGTGGCCCAGAGTGGAAACATCTTTTGAATTTTTATGACCTCCTCAGAGGGGTGAGGATGAGGTGATGGATACAACATGCAACGTCACCTCTAGATATCACCAAATCTTACACACTGCACCTTTAAGGTCTGGAGGTGTGTGTTGCTATGATGTCAGGGTGTGACAGTGTATGAGTCTGCAACTCTGCATAGGCCACAGTGTAGTTTTGATGCAGAAGCATGAACCAGGCTTCAGTCCATCAGGAGGACCTTGATATCCCCATGATGTAATAACAGTGGTATTATGAACGTGTTATAACACACCCTGTTTGGCCTGTATATTAAACCTCCTCAGGCAGGAATAGAGTCGTTAGTGTCAGCGCTTTAACTGACCATAGTTATACAGCGTTGGTTTCTAACGAGGTGCGCGCACGGGATGTGAAATGAAGATTGAAAGGGAGGAGGGAGATTTGTTTAGCTGGCACCTTGGCCAGACATCAACCCCCCCACCCCACCCCACCCCACCCCGCCGTGAGGAGGAGGTGGCTTCCTGTGCGAGGGCGGCCGACAGACGAGCACAAGGTGCAGTGAAGCAGTGCACGGTATCAATCACTGTTAGCCACTCAAGATGCATGGACCTGCTCTGTGAGGTGAAGATGAGGGGTAATGACATCGCATCATGCTTCAGGGTGCAGTGTGTAAGAGTTGGTGACCTCTAGAGGTGAAGTTGCATATTGTATCCATCACCTCACCCTTCTGAGCATGCAGGCCTATGATTGACTCAATAGATATATGCCCTCTTTTACTACTGTAAAAACATGGCGGCCCCCATAGGGTGGACCCACTGCTGATGTAAACATCCATTAAAGGGCTAATTTTAGGGTTGTGTAAAAAGCAATTCATACATGTAAAAATGTCTATGTAATTGCTATGTAATTCTATTTCAATAGATAGAAGTGACAAAAAGTAAGGTGTTAATTAAAGATGCAGTGTCTAAATTTCATTTGTGTCACTTCTAGAAATTTCACAAAATGATCCCATACTGACATTTTGATGCATTTATAACTACTGACATGTTTTCGCTTTCTCCATTACCCTTAAATGAGCCTATTAATGTATCTTCACAGGAGGAGCGGGTCCACACTATGGGGGCGGCCATGCACAGTAGTAAAAGTTGACGTACTTAACATCTTTTGAGTTTTAATGACAACTACCGTAGGTTCTCCTGCAAAAGGGTGAGGATGAGGTGATGGATACAACACGTGAACTTCACCTCTAGATGTCACCCAATCTTACACACTGCACCTTTAACGCCTCTGATCTGCAGGTCTTGTTCCTGCACTATCTGCAGTGTTAGTCATTGTTTCGCAGGGATGCTGTGGCTGCTAAAAAGGCTGAGAGGAGAGAGCACATCAGAATGTTTATTGGATTAGCGATAGACATGGTGACAATTCCCAGAGCATGACAACAAACAGTGACAATGACGCCTTTTTCTTCTTCTGTCTTTCAAACCGGTCCATTCTCCTGCAAGTCTTTGTTGTTGTTCTGCACGGAAATAGACAAACGTATATGTATGCATTAGCACAATCGCCTCCTCTCCTAAGAGATGGCAGTGATGGTAACCCATATAAGCTATATTTGGGTTTTAAGTAGCGCAGGAATTATCGGTGTTGGGGTCTGAGGAGCTGCTCTCAGCAGGTGAGTCTCCGGGATCTACAGCGCGAGTGGACAAAGAGCGTGAAGGTCCCTCCGGGGCGTGGCGGGAGGGGGGGGGGGGGGGGGGGGGGGGGGGGGGGGGGGGGGCACGGGAGTGCAGCACCCCGTGAGAGAGCAGGTCTGTGAGGACGAGATAAGGGGGGCAGCGACCGCAACAGAGGAATCTCTGGACGGTAACACACACGCCAAGTGCAGGCGCATGTTCATTGTTTCACGTGTGGGAGCAAGGCAGCAGCAGCGGCACACGAAGCAGAACAACACGCGTGATATGGGCTCACATCCCTCCGCTGCACTGACCTTGGTCTAATCCCTCATCACAGAACACTCCCATAATACTGTATTTCCCAGGAACAACAAATATGGCAAATCTTCTTTCTTCTTAGATCCCCGTTAATTAATGTCACAATACCAACGGAGAGGTTCTGCATTTGTTTCTTTATTCAAAACAATTACAATACTCGCACTTTATTGTTATTCCAATTAGAAAAAGGCACACCAGCACTCATTTATATGTATTTTCCAACCTTTTGTTGGTATTGTATTCATCAAAGGGCTCAAACTATTTTTTTTTATTAACTATCCACTTAAAGGGATTATTAGTGGGTTGGAAGGTTAGAACAAAAGAGGTTTTAATGAAATATTAAAGAAAACATGCTTTGAAAAAGAAAATAGGTTGTATAGGAGGTTAAAATGTCAACAATTAACACCTTATGGGCAATATTCCTCTTTTGTAAAGCGTTATTTATGAATAGCCAATGAATTGAGCTTTAACAAAGCGTTCCCAACACGGTGGCTCTCTATACAACAAACAATACAATGTCATGTCCTCTTCAATCGAGACATATGAGTCACAAGGGACCCGAACACATGTGGGTTCAAAACTCAAAGGTATCTCTCAGATTCATCATACTAATGTGTCTGAGTTAAGGCAATCATGTTACTAACCTGTTACAATAGGCTCCATTTACACCTGGCATTAAAATGTTTGTTGTGCTTAAATTGCAGTTGGGCAGCACAGGGGGGGTCCACTCTCAGAAAAATACACAATCAAATGTTGGTAAATTATGCTTGATAAAGCATAATAAATATATATGCGTAAATAAAAAAAACAGCTCAACTTCCCATTTTTATTTCATTTTGTAAATAAAAGGGGTAGAGTATGTTTCCAAAGGCAGATGCTCTGTCCATCTCTGTAATGAAGCGGAAGCACCACCTAATGTTAAGTATAATAAAGTCCATTTTATTTTTTGGAATTCACCGCAGCCCCTTTAAAAATGGTCCACGTGCCGCAGTTGGCCCACGGGCCTTAGGTTGGACACCCCTTGGCTAGCACTTGATCAGATGGAAGTACAGGCGTAAGATGAGGACATATTATGATATAAACTGCAAGTGCTCTTCAGAAGGGGGTCCAGGACACATGCTGACCCCATAGAACCATACAACAACCCAGTGGGTGGTCCCCTAGGACTGTCCTCTCCCAGCAGGTTTCCATGGTGTCCATGCTGGCCTCTGGTCTGAGCACAGTCGGAGTGAAGGCAGCATCGTTTTACGCTCTCTCTTCCACCTCTGATTGCTCTTCAAGTTGTGGAGAAGTCAGCAGGAGTCCATACATGAGGCTATGGAAGTGTTTAACAGCAGTGAAGGGGATGGGACAGTGTAGCCTGCTGCCAGAACATGGAAGAAACAATCTGATCTAAGTGTGGGTTAATGAGTTAGTGGTTTTGATCCGATCACTAAAAATGCACGTTTTAATGCCAGGTGTAAATGGGGTCAAAAGGTCACTGATGTCACAACCACATGGTAAACAAACCAATTTTCAAAATAAAAATGTATTCTAAGTATTACAGAGACAAGACAGAAGAACCCTAAAAACATCATATTTATTAATATTATTATTACTGTTATTATTATCAATAGCAATAATAATAATAATAATAATAACAATAACAATAATAATAATAATAATAATAATAATAATCGTTATTATTATTATTATTATTATTATAATAATGATAATAATGGTAATAATAATAATAATAATAATAATAATAATAATAATAATAATAATAATGATGATGATAATAATGGTAATAATAATAATAATAATAATAATAATAATAATAATGATGATATTATAAATGGTAATAAACAATGTGTCATAAATAAATGTATCCGTGGAATCCAGGCTATAGGTACCGCTTATTTAAAAATAGAGGAGCAGTAGATTACTGGTAGCAGAGGTAGTTTATTTTCAAACAGGCTTTTCTCTCTAATGGGATTCACAGGCATCTTTGCATTTCCACACGGTGGCTTTTGGATCTAAAGCTCAACCGGATGAGCTTTTTCAATCACTGGCTGCTGGAATACAGAAAACAACAATGGCCCAACTCCTCATCCACTTACAGTCTGACTACAGTCAAAGTCAATGAAAGCTATTTTGTGTGTGTATATACTGTTTCCTGAATTTGGATCAGTTTTAGTCTCATATGAACTAATCTGGATCAGATTTAGTCTGATATGAATTCATTTGGATCAGATTTAGAAATCTAGTTGATCCAAATGAAGTGTGGATTAATTTAGATTATCTCTGGGTTGATCTGGATCAGTTTTAGTCTGATATAAATTAATCTGGATCAGATTTAGAAATCTAGTTGATCCAAGTGAATTGTGGTTTAGTTCAGTTTGTTATCTCTGGATTGATCTGGATCTGGTCTTTTTTAATCTGTGTGTCACAACATCACAGAACCTTGCAACGTCCGAAAGAGTTCTATAGATGATGTCACCAATCTTCGGTCAATCACTTTGGGTTTTAGCTCTGTTAGTATTAGTATTGTTAGCCTTAGCCCCGATACATTTAGCCCTGTGTTCGACAGGAGATCTCCTGGAAACATTGCATCTCAGAATATCTTGTGCATCTCAGAATATCTTGTGCAGAGAAAACACTGGAGAGAAGCACTTGTATTATATATTTTCCCTCCTGCTTATTGCTCAGCGAAGCCTCTTGGATTCCTGCAGTGTCCTTTTGTAGCTCTCAGAGAACCAGACACCAGCAGGAGATGAGGCATGAGCTCATGTCCAGTTATATCCCAGGATGACATCACTTGAGTGGAAGGAGAGGTTGCATAATTTATGCATACGTTGGCTTGTCAGGGGGAAGGCGCAGCCATGCTGCAGCTCTTTGTTTCTAGACAGGATGGTGGCGGAGGCTCAGTCTCTAACTTTGCAACAGAATCCTACTCGTTGGCAGACGAAGGACATTCCCAGGGGTAATCACGTCCATTCCCCATCAAGAGGTGCAGACTTGTTCTGGAGTGTGAAGGAGATTTTTGCAACAGTGACTCGCCCCTCGATAAAGTTTTGGCTAATGAGTGTTGTGAGACCCGCTGTCTGATAGAGCTGTTGGTGTTGGCAGCATGGATGCTGCATTGTATCGAACCCGTATCCTGTTTCCCTTTTAGGGGACATGAACCCATCTAGGGATTAGTCGGTGTCTCCTCTTGCTGCTTTGAGACCAAAGAGTCAACGGAACCCAGAGCAGAGGTGTCAAACATAGGACCTGCGGGTCGAAACTGGCCCGGCAGAGGTTTTTATCCAGCCCAGCGAGATCACTTTGCAAAGTGTAGTGAGAAGACATACTAGGTCTTTCACTAGAAATGAACTGCCATTTCAGATTTGGCCATTAGGGGGCCGCACACAACACCATCAAACTGTTCCAAGCAGGAGCTGATGTAAATGTCTTTACATGTAAATGATCAGAATCAGAATCACCTTTATCGGCCGAGTACATTCATAAAATACAAGGAATTTGCTTTTGGCCATTGTTGTCACACACGCAATGTGCAGTAGAAATATACAAAATGTATTCTAAATATATACGCACATATGCAATGAATATAGTGCAGAAAAAACAAACTTTTTCAATTTGATGCAAATGCATTAAATGTCTTGTTAACGTTAATGAGTGTACAAATGAGAACAGATTCGGACAGCTCAGCTGTTTAAGAGTGTTGGAGGGAAGAAAACAGGTTTAGCGGTGACGAGTTTTGTTTTTTCGTATGAAATTTCAGGTAGTTCATTATTCTCAGAAAGTTCTAAAGTTGGTGTTTATAGGTCATTATGATGTAATTTACTGGCCCTGCCCACTTGAGATCAAATTTGGGCATATGTGGCCCCTAAAACTAAAATGAGTTTGACACCCATAGGTTCTGGACATTCTGTGGAGTATCTTGCAATGTCCTCAGTAGCAATTTCTGAATGTCAAAGGTAAGCATGTGTGAAAGTGAAAGACTTTAAGAGATAGAGGGGATTTTGATGACCTGGGCGAATCCTGCAGGTTCCAGAGATGTTGCAATTTTGTAATGTCTGACCTCCCTCTGCCTTCTTCATGTCTAAGAGATGAAGTGTCAAGGTGGAGTCCAGAACTGACAACTTGTACTTTTTAATATGTAAGAATACAAAAGAAATCTGTGTTGTCGCTGAAGCAGAGAAGAAAGCCAGAGGATAACGAGTCAGCAAGTTTTGGATGATGAAGTTGAGGGAAAAGGTCTCTTCCAGTGGGCATTGGTCAGGCTTTCAGGAGAGAGCTGATCGGATTGGGTGTGATGCATCATCATTGCAAGTGTCCTTGGATGTGTCGTCTGGGTGTTTGGAAAAGTTGCACCATGACGTCCTTGTCAACACAATGCAAACTTTGAGTTGCCCTCCACATTGACACCATGTGGAGGTGGATGTGTGTCTTTGTTTTTTTGCTCTCCGGGCTCTTTCTTCTTCTTTATTCTCCCTAATCAAAAGATCAGATGTAGCAGGTCGCCAGCCGACCTGTTGCACAACATTTGTTGTGGGTTCCAGGCTCGACATCGATCGAGCTCCATTAGACCTTCAATCTAATGTGAGATAGTCGCTAAAGAGTCGGCGACGGATGAAGAATTGGGCCACTTTCGTAAAAAGGCTGCCACTGTGTGGAGACGCAAAGATGTGGTGCGAGAGCCTTATCAGGGATTTTGAACACCAGCAGTTCTACATCTCCAACGCTGTCTGCATCAAGTAAACATACAGTTTGTGTTCCATTGGAAAAAAGCATCTGTGTGAGCAACTTCCTTTCTAGGGTTGCACCGATCAAGATGTTTTTTTTCTCTCCTTGCCTTCCCTCCTCTCCTGCCTTGAGATGTTTGTCTGTTTTTGGTTTGAAACCCCGCCCCCCGCCCCCTCCCCCCTCCCCCTCTCTTTCTCTTTGAGTTTGAACTTTGACATCCGTACCTTCCCCCAGGATGTCTGTCACAAACTGCAGTCCAACATTGTGACAATGCTTTTGTTCTCCCGAACCTCTTTATGAACTTCCTGTTTTCCGTATCCTTTTTTCTGTTCTTTCCCTCAAGGTCTGGCGCACCTGATGTTAAACCGCCAAGGTATGGGCTCTATTGGTTTCGCTTTTCCTTCCCGAGCCACCCAATCACAACACCCCCCCCCCCTCCTTTGTCCCCCTGAACTCATTTCAGTTAAATGTGCTGCACTAATATTTCCTCTCCTCTTTTCTCATATACTTCTTGCCTCTTGGTTTTCTGCTTCCTGTCATGTTATGCTCACTACTCACTCAATTTTTGTCCGTCAAACCCTTTGTCCTGACCACTGACTGAGCTACCGGAACATCACCTTTGACCTCTGCAGTTTTTCGCCAAGGTAATTCATCTATGCTCATAGCATCTCTTCGGGTTTGTTGTCAGTGGAAGGTATCGGAATTTATTTATTTATCTATTTAAAAATGTATTTATTTAGAAGGGACTATGCATATTGATGAACATAACAATGTAAATATGCCAGAATGCCAAAAGGCTACTTTACAGCTGTAGTCCCTGACAGGTCAGATAAACAACAATAACAACAACGGTACAATAAGAAAAAACACTGGACGAAAAGTATATTAAGAGGATACAGTATAAAATATGACACATACTATTGTAAGATCAAAGGTGTAATGTGTAAGATTTGGTGACCTCCAGAGATGAAGTTGCATGTTGTATCCATCACCTTCACTCTCACCCTTCTGAACATGCAGGAGAACCTATGGTAGACTTCAATAGTTATCAAAACTCAAAAGATGTTTAGTCCACTCTGGGCTACTGTAAAAACATGGCGGTCCCCATAGAGAGGACCCCCTCCTCATGTAAATAGACATTAATGGGCTCCTTTAAGTGTAATGGGGGGGGGGCATTTAGGTGATTATAAATTCATGAAAATGTCAGTATGTAATTGTTTTGTTATAAATGACAAAAATGACCAAAATCTTACACACTGCACCTTTAAACATAGTAAAGGTGGAACATTCTCTAATGGCAGTTGCAAAGTTATTCCAAGTTTTACAACCCTTGACTGATAACACCTGTTTGCTGTGTAATAGATCTATATTATTAATTATACAGTCCCCTGGTTACTTTTTCACGAGTGTTATTTTAGCATTGTGAACTCAGCCAATGCGGCGGAGCAAGTTCATGCAGGGTCTTGTAGATGGAACAAGCACGTTTTGTTTATTTATTTTCTTTGCTTAGAACTTGTGGGTTGTTTTTCTGAAGTATGAGACAATGATGGAAGGAAAACAGGCTTTCTGTCTAATACTTTTGAAGGTGCAGTGTGTGTGATTTCAGTCACTTCTAAAAAATATTCCTAAACAATTGCGGATGGACATTTTAGTTATAGTCACCTAAATTGTTTATTTCTAACCATTCCCCCTTAAATGAACCCATTAATGTATTTTTACATGAGGAGGGGGTCCTCTTGTGGGGGCCGCCATATTTTTACAGTAGTCCAGAGTGGACGTACCAAACATCTGTTGAGTTTTAATGACAACTGAAGTCTAACATAGGTTCTCCTGCATGATTTGAAGGGTGAGGGTGAGGTCATGGATACTCCACCTCGAGAGGTTACCAATTCTTACGCACTGTACCTTTAAAAAAACAAAAAAAACAAAGAAAGAAATTTGATTGTTTTAAGGGTAGTGGAGGAACATTCTAGCTGAAGGTATCAATAATTGAAAACACAAAGTCATTTATTGACCTTCACTTCACATAATAAGATGGCTAAAGAAACAAATATATAATATTTGTGCATTCCTAGAGCTGTTGTGTGCATAATTTCATTCAGTTATAACAGATGTGATCGCTGGGTTGTGCTTAATCACTGATCAATGGGTTGAAAATTGCGTAATCAGTTTTACATTGCACTGGTGTTACTGTGTAATTTGCACTTAGATATAATCTGCAGGATGAAGTGAGAGAGGTTTCAAGCTGCCGTGGACGAGATAATTGTACATCTCAACCCATGATTAACTGAAGTGCTAAATAACGTGTGAAGCTCTGCAATATGGAAAGAAAATAAAGATCTCAAAGGTAATAGATGAAGTAGTCGACTGCATGGCGTCTGTAGCGTTGACCTACATTGAGTATTTACGCTTTTCTCCCGCATGTAATGAGAAGGAGATAAAAGTCTCCGTCCTGTCTCCATGGTAATGGTTTCTCCTTTTTCTCTAAGCATAGAGAACAAGTTTCTGATGACCCACTGACAGTCTAACACTCTGCTTATCTCCTCACCTTCCTCATCAATGAAATGTTCCTTTCTCCCTCTTATCTCCAGCGAGAATCTCCACCGGGATGAATTTTGACAATATAAACATCTTAAAAATGTTTTTGGGGAGGAAGCTTCACATTTGTTTGGTTTTCATTACAATCGCTTGTTAGCAGATTTCCGCTTTTAAAGGTGCAGTCTTTAATCTAACAACATGTTGTATCCATCACCTCACCCCTCTGATCATGCAGAAGAACCTATGGTCGACTTCAGTTGTTATTAAAACTCTAAAGATGTTTAGTCTGTCCACTTTTACTACTGTAAAAACATGGTGGTCGCTGCAGAGTTGACCTGCTCCTCATGTAAATATACATAAAATGGCTCATTTAAAGGTAGTGGGAAACATATGTATGTTCACGGGATTATTCATTCATAAAAATGTCAGTATGAAATTGTTTTGTAATTTTAGTAGCAAATAGCAATCTTGTATCTTCTATTAGTAGAAGAAAATATTACAAAACAATTACAAACTCACATTTTCATCATCACCTAAATGTATTTTTCCCCTTACCCTTAAATGAGCCCATTAATGTATATTTACATGAGGAGTGGGTCCTCTTTATGGGGGCGGCCATGTTTTTACAGTCGTAAAAGTGGACGTACGAAACATCTTTTGAGTTTTAATGAAAACTGAAGTCGACCATAGGTTCTCCTGCATGTTCAGAAGGGTGAGGGTGAGCTGATGGATACAACATGCAACTTCACCTCCAGATGTCACCAAATCTTACACTCTGCACCTTAAGTAAGACAGCATTATGTTGCAAACTCTATATCTCAGTGCTGAATAATGTATGTCCGTCTCCTTTGAACCAGGAGCTGACAGTAGCCTGGGTGTTCTCCTGTACATTTTCCCGCGGAGGAGTGATTAGCGCTAATATCGAGGTCATTTACAGTACGAAAACGGCGTAAGCGAATACTTAACACTATGATAACGCCGGTTTTGCAGCGACTATAAATGGTGCAGCTCGAGGCCGTCCGTCCTTGACTGTGAAATTCTAGATTAAAGTCTGGCTTCTTTTCTTTTGCTTTGGGACAAACTCACTTATGTTCACAGGAAGTAATCAGTCCCTTCCAAGGCCAAAAGATAATGTTTGAGTTAAGCCCCTCCTGCTTTAATGGATGCGCAGCCTGACAGAACAATGCACTTGAATGTACTTGATGCCGCCGCCGCCTCAGCTGTGCTCTGATTATCATTGTGGGCTGAATTAATGCACCGTCGCTATCGCAAATATTTGGCCAAATTGAACGGCGAGTGAGTGTCTAAGGGGCCGGAGCCACAGTCTGCTTTATTGTGAAATGAGGCCTGGATGTAATCACCCCATTTCATGCATCAATAATAAGATAATTGACTGTGGGAGGACGATTTATTGAAACACCTCGACCCTGCAAGACTCAAGTGATTTGATAGCATATGACACCTTAAAGCATTATTGCGCCATTTAAAGGTGCAGTGTCTAAGATTTGGTGACACACTGGTGAAATCTAACCTCACCCTTTCTATTCGAACATACTATTCAACCAACTTTAGCCCTCGGTTGTGATTAAAGCTCAAAAGATGTTAAGTGTGTCCATTCTGGGCTATTGTAAAAATATGGCTGCCCCCATATGGTGGACCCGCTCTTGGTGTAAATATTCTTAAAAGGGCTCATTTTAGGATGATTAAAAAAGCACAAATCTTACACACTGCACCTTTAATGTTGTAATAAATATTTGTTATGTTCTTCAACAATGACCCAGGAGATATTCACGAAGGTGTCGGCATGATTGTGCACAAATCAAATGTGCTGCACAGGTGTCTGGAAATAGTCCTTCTCGAATGAAGCTTGTTAGCAGGTCTGACTCTCTCATTGGGCTTTCACACCGGCTGGGAGCCGCCACGGTTCTAGTGCCAGCTCCATGGGAACCTTGGTGCTTTCTGGCAAACCGTCCCACTGGCATTCAAACCAGTTAAAGGTGCAGAGTGTACGATTTCAGTCATTTTTGTCACTTCTAAAATTATTACGAAACAATTACATTCTGACATGTTCATGAATTTATAATCACCTGTTTTATTTTGAATCCATTAACCTAATATGAGCCCATTGATTTATATTTACATGAGGAGCGGGTCTTCTCTACACTAGACTAAACTACATCTTTTGAGTTTTAATGACAACTGAAGTCTACCATAGGTTCTCCTTCATGCGCAGAACTCATTCAAGGTTAATGGGGAGAAAATGAAAATGTAGGTGATTATAAATTCATTCAAATGTCCGTCTGTGATTGTATGGAAATATTTTTGTAATATTTGTAATATGTGAGAAAAATGACTGAAATTTTACACACTGCACCTTTATTAAAAGAACAACATCTAAACCTGTTCTATAGTAAAGTTAACCTTGAATGACTTCTGTTGTGACA
Source organism: Chascanopsetta lugubris (assembly GCA_016785325.1). Classification (NCBI taxonomy): domain Eukaryota; kingdom Metazoa; phylum Chordata; class Actinopteri; order Pleuronectiformes; family Bothidae; genus Chascanopsetta; species Chascanopsetta lugubris. Next base: position 82,006 of record JAFBJT010007546.1, read on the forward strand.
TGGCACTATAAAGACAATGTAATCTCACAAGATTAACTTGATTCGTGATGCCCCTCAAATAGAATAGTGGGGGGAAAGTTGATATAACTTATATAGCATGACACGCCCACTGATGATGTCACGGTTCCCATGGGAGAACCACAATTCTTTGGTTCGGCTGAAAACCGACTTTTCAGCTTCCAAACCAATTTTCTGGTTTCCCATCTGAACGTGGCGGCCGGTTACAATGTTGGTTCGAGAACCAGAACTGTGCCGGTTCCCTGCCAGTGTGAAAGCCTTATGTGAGAACCAGCTGTGCAACTCTGGATGGAGCTGTTCTGCACTGTGTGCAGCTATCAGCGGGGGGGCACCAACCCTCCACTTTGGCTGCAGTTACACCATCATTGCAGAGCTCTATGCAGATGATTTCGGCATGACCGGAAAGGGACGGTTCAGCAAAATATGACGGCTTGCATTCTGTTGTCTTTGCATCACTCAAAGTCTTATCTGCACCCTCCTTTCAAATTCAGCGCACAACCCGGCGACTCCTCAGGGCCCCGCTCAAATCCAATTCACTGCTCCTACAAAACCAAAGGAGATAAAATAACGTGTGTGCCACTTTAACATCGCACAACTTACACTCTGAGACGGTTAACTGCAGCCGATATTGCGTTATCTGTGAATGTGCCGCCACGAGCCGCACATTAGCCACCGGCTCTCACGATGTGAGGCCCGTCACACACTGGAAAGACAATGTCTCGCCGCCGCCGCTCATTAGCCCACCTGGCCCCGCCTCTGCAGCACCACGCCGCATCGAGTACATGTGGACGGCTCATTAATATTAAGTTTTGCAGCTGATTAATTTCAAAGTGGTGCAGAAGCCGCGGGCACAGATGGCAGTTGTTGACTTTGTCCCCTGCTCAGGGGACGTGGAGTCAATTATCAGCTGCTTGCACCCATGTGCAGCGGCGAGGAGGTTGCAGCGGTTCACCCTTCTGCTCCTGAGGCACAGAGGTGTGGACGCGCGTTAGCACCCGTAACACCTGTTTCTGGGTGATCTCAACATTTATCTGATAGGGCTTTCACACTGGCAGGGAACAGACACAGTTCCAGTTCCCGAACCCACATTGGAACCAGCCGGCGCGTTCAGACCGGGGAAAAAAATCGGTTCAGTGTCAGAAAAATCTGTGGTTCTCGCATGGAAACCGTGACATCATCAGCAGGTGTGTCATGTTATAAAAGTTATATCGGCAATTCCCCGACCATTCTATTAGGAGATGCACCAATGATCAAGTTAATCTTATCTAATTACATTTTCTATATAGCGCCATATCACAACAGAAGTAATTTAAGGTTATATTTCCTATAGAACATGTCTATATGTTGTTCTCTTACTAAACAAATTTCAAGTCTTATGTTATTGTTATTGTTATATGACGGCATGTCGTTTCTGTCTCTACGTTGTCATGGTTTCAATTATCTTCCGCTCTCTGTATTGCACAACGGAGTCTCGACCCGATGCCTGTGCGCGTGCACACACATGTGCGTTCCCTTCCCGTCCCTTCCAGGGGAAACACTGTTTATGTTTATTTCAGCTTGTGTCGCGAGGAATAACGTCCTCCCTCATTGGTTTCCTTTTAACTGGTAAAGGTCCAAAGTGCCATACAGAAAAAAAACAGAAAATGCATGGCACCCAAGCAGCATAACATAGATAGAAATAAAAATGAAACACTTCAGAAGATCGGAAACCTGAATAAAGTAAAATAAAAGCAGAAATAAAAATCATGAAATAAGTCAATTAAAACCATACCGTTGAACCGTAGAAGCAGTCAAATAGATTAGAATTAAGATTAAATTAGATTAAAATAAATTAAAAATCAAATCAAACATTAAAATCAAAGCTCTCTCTCACAGCAGAAATCCCATTGAGATTAACATCTTAACATTTTTTCAAGGGACTCCAAGATAGGCAGCAGCAAATACAAAACACACAGTAACAAAGTTAGACATAACACCGTTAAAGCACAAACAAAAGACAATTCAGAATAAAACAATATAATAATAAAAGTAAAATTGAATTTACAATAGAATTATATTTAAAAAAAACAAGTTCACGTTGAGGAGCCGGCCTCAAGAAGCCTCAATTTTATTTTAAAAACACTTGATCATATTAATTCAGTTAATTTCAGATTATTTTGCAACATATTCCAGGCTTCCAGGCTATTCAGTGCAATTATATGGAACAGAGAGCAAGAAATAATGTTGTGAACGAAGAGAGTATATAAAGTTACCAGAGACAGGATGTGCACTGCTCGGAGTGAAAAGCTTCATTGGAATGTGGATCATCTTCTTCTGTGCCACAAACTTCTGTGTCAAACCTGTGGCCCACGGGCCAAATGTGGCCCGCAAGATAATTTTATGTGGCCGCGAGAGCTTATAGGCATATGATTGTGTAAAAAATTCAAGTCTAAAACCTACATTGCCCATAAACTCTAATTACACATGCAACTTTTTATGTGTAGCGATATATTCAGTGTTTACAGTGTCTGTATGGAAATGCATATACAATATTTGTAACGTATATAGATAATAGATTCATAAATGATAATCAAATGTGAGGACAGTTCTTTTTCAATATGTTAGGTAGTAATCAGATTTTAGTCCCACAATTAATCGGTGAAAATGAGTTTGACAGCCCTGATCTATAGCAAATCTTATCGTATCTTCGTATCGTATGGGCTGCCATCTTGAAGCACTTGTTGGCCGTCCCGTAATCTACCATCAATGTTAAAGTGTGAAACGGCCTCAGAACAACAACAACAACAGCATAATGAGCTGCAGCCTCCTCAAAATTTGAGTAACTCCACTGTTGAGACAATAGGAGACTAATGGGACCCACTGATCCTTTTGGCTTAAATTGGCCCCAGAGTTCAGATGCCAACATTTATACTGTAATACACAAACACGGGCTTATGAGACGGTTAATCCCTCTTGCTTCAAACAGACTCGCTTGGAGGCTGTGGCGTCCAAATGAGTGGAGGGAGGAAGAGGTAGAGATTAGGGGGGGGGGGGGGGGGGGGGGGGGGTTTGTG
>JAFBJT010007546.1:105071-125345 GCA_016785325.1 Chascanopsetta lugubris
GAATGTGAAAAAAAAGTGTTCTGGGAGTACCTGTTCACCTTTACTCTCCTTTTTATTTTCAATTATAACTTGCAGTGTACTTGATACTACACTCAGATTAGTTCCCAACGTGAGCTGTAAAGTTTGCCGTTTTCCTCTTGAATTACAACCTGTGGAACACGTTTGGTGCCTTCATTTCTGCACAATGTGCCAGTGCGCTGGCCTGCCCTTTGTACAACGGCATCAATATCCCTGCTAATTAAGATTTAGGTCTGTGTTGTCCTCTGCAGAGTCTAATATCACCACAGTGTAAGTGATCTGCATTGATTTTATTTTCCCATTTCTTTTTAATTGCATGGATGGTGTCCCAGTGTAACTTCACCTCACCACAATTGCACTGCTCATGGGAAGTTCTCACACTATTCTTCTTCATACACTGAGATGAATTTAAACATTTACAACCCAGGAGAGCTTAATGGCTACACTTTTTCATAGTTGCTGTAAGCAGATGAAAGCATGTATGTACAGAGTAGTTTATCCACACCCAGTAGCTTCTGATGCACTGAGAACTCTGCAAGCAATGCCACTGATTCAACAATACACTTCCATTTGAATCAGAAACCTTGGTCGGAATTCGCTCACGAATTTAAAAAGGTACAGTGTGAAAGATTGTGTGACTTCGTCCATTTAGAGTTACTGTTAAAAGCTGGTGGTGCCACATGGCAGCCTCCAAAGAGAGGGCAAGCTCCCGCTAAAATGAAAATGACTTTTTCTAGAATAATGAAATAAACACTGACAACATTCAGGTTATTTTGCACTCTTAAAAACATCCAGTGTAAAGGACTGGTGTAATATTAAGATCTCAGACCTGCCACATGACTCAATTTCTCCAAAAAAAGAAAAAGAAAATGACTCCTGGCTCAGTGGTAATAGGAATAGTAGTAGGTGGCGGTGATGGAACCGGCCTTACCTCATTTTGAGAGCCTGAGTGTTCATTGTACCACCACGAGTGACTGCATTAGAATGAAGTAAAACGAAGGATGGGGGACTGAAATGGAGTTGAGGAAAATGAACTTTTGTGTTAGCTACAGCCTTTGAAACAGTGACAGTGGGATGTGGAGGGGGAGGAGGGGGCTGGCACTCCACATCTGTAACACCCCCACCAACACAGCTGGGAGGGAAACACATTAACTAACCCGTCTCTCAGGCTGAAGGCAAGTGGGGGAAGGAAATGGATGGCTCCATGCACTGGTGGCCACGTAATCAGGGCAGATGCACACCCCCTGCTGGACAGGAGTAAAGTGCAGGCGTGTTGCACCTACCGTAATTTCCGGACTACTGAGCGCACCTGAATTTAAGCCGCACCCACTAAATTCAAAATAATCTCTTTTTTTATACATACATAAGCCGCACCTGACAAAAAGCTGCAGGTGTCCATGTTGTAACAAGAGATATTTACATCGATTTTTAAAAATGTTTTATTAAATAAATCATTTTTTTTTTCAAACAGTGCCTGTAACATGGCATTAACAGTGCAGTAACACAGCAGTAACGTGGCTGATTAAAAGTCAGTGATCACCATCTTCACCTTCCTCCTGCGCACTAAAACCACTCGAGTCGTCTTCTTCAGTGTCGGAATTGAACAGCCTCAGAATTTCTTCATCACACACTCTCTCTGTCTCCTTCCCGCTGTCATCTCGAGGCAAATTTGCGCTTGAGTTTGTGTTGTCCTCTTCACCGCGCAGCAGTCCAGCCTTTCGAAACCCGTTGGTGATCGTGGATTCTTTGATACTACTCCACGCTGTCAGGATCCACTGGCAGACTTCAGCAAAAGTTGCTCTTCGCATGCGGCCAGTTTTAGTGAATGATTTCTCGCCGCTCGTCATCCAAGTCTCCCACTCAACTCGGAGTGCCACTTTAAATGCACGATTCACACTGATGTCCAGCGGCTGCAAAAACTTCGTTGTGCCCCCAGGAATCACAGCTGGAATTGAGTTTGTCCTCTTAATGGCCGCTTTCACTGAATCTGTAATATGGGCTCTCATGCTGTCCAAAACGAGCAGTGCTTTTTTTCTGTGAAAAAATCCTCCCGGGCGCTTGGCGTAGCATACTGTCCGCCATTCCTTCATTAGGCTTTCTATCATCCACCCTTTCTTGTTGAATTTCACGGCGATTTCTTTTGGCATCGTCATCCGCTTAAAAATCACCATTGGTGGAAGCTTTTTTCCGGATGCTGTGCAGCTCAGAACACAAGTGAAGTGCGTTCTCTCATGGCCGGTTGTTTTCAGCGTGATGGACAATTCACCTTTCTTGTTAACAGTCCGAGTGAGAGGCAGGTCGAACGTCAAAGGTACTTCATCCATATTTATGATGTCGTCTGGTCCAATGCCTTTCTTCGTGGATTCTCCATGATGAGGGTGTGTGCATGATGCGCAAAATAACTGATCTGAAGAATTTAGTGCGCGTGAATTTGATTTACCGGTAATTCGAACTGTTTCATTGGTCCACTGTGACCTGTTCGGTAATTTCATTGGTCCGCTGTGACCAGGCAAAAAAACGTATTGGCGGTATGAAGCTCGCCGTAAAAATCTATACATCAGCCACATCGTCGGATAAACCGCAGGGTTCAAAGCGTGAGAAAAAAGTCACGGCTTATAGTCCGGAAATTACGGTATATGTTTTTAGTGTAGAGTCAATTTTTGAGGCGGACACATAGAACATACTGCATGGTTATACTGTTAAATGAGCTAAAAGGTTCACATGAGGTTTCACGGAGTAATGGCCTCAGCGCAGAAATCCATTCAACAGTCCCAAAGTTCCCAAAGTTGCTTTAGATTTAAAACACACTTGAATAGAGGAGGTTGAAAAATGGCTAAATCTGTGCAAAAGCCACCTTTAACCCACCCACCATGCCTCAACTTCGAGGGGAATTGTCCATTCCATTATTTTTATTCCATTTTCGTATTTTCACAATAGCCAAATGTTGAAAATAAAAACTAAATATAGAATCGAGTAAGCGCAGGCAAGTTACGCAACAAACACTTACTATCAGACCTCTGGTGAAAGCTACTCCCTCGCAACACATAAAGATGCACTGCCTGACTGTTGCTTGAAGTCAAGTAGAGGAAACGGCACAGTGAAGACAGATCACATCAGCTTCATCATCCGTGACTAGGGAACGTCCTCACTTCGGACTATTGTCTTATTGGCTCCTGCAGTGTTCCCTTCATCAGACTCCAGTCATGAACTGTCAGAGCATGTGCAGGATGCGCATAGGTAGGAGGAGTCGGTGCTGCTGACATCATTTCGGCCAGCTCTCATGAAATGAATGGAAAAATGTATTGGACCATTGAAAGGCGAGAAACACTGGACTTTTTCCCACATAACTTTACACATTGATGGCTGTAGAGGATTCCAATATATATGATATATAGCTTGGAAACCAGCGATGGATTTCCAACCAATCTTATCTTGGACACCCTCCTTGTAAAAGGTGATACAGACCTCTTCTCTTTGCATCTTACAGTGCCATACAGCATGCCCCTACCGCATCTTAGGTAATCCTTTGTTTTTCCATCTGTCTCAATGGAGGTAGTAAATGTAGCAGTCCTGAGAGAGTGAGCTCTTCAGCTGAGCCCTGTTCATTACCCTGCCGCTGTGCAGTGAGCTGTCTGGTAAATGGCTTTTTAATGGCTCCTTGCTTCCAGTGTGATCTCCCTGCCCATTTCTCTGAATTCTGATGGTTCATGGTGCAAAGGGCCACTTGACTGAAAGGTGCAATTACTTCATCAGTGACTTTACTATTGTCGCCTCGCAGATTTTATGTTGGTAGCCCCATTCTCATATTCTGTAATGGAAGCCAGGCGAGAGCAAACCATTTGTGTATTCATTGGTTGCATTCATTATTTCTAATACCGGACCACCTTGGTTGTCATTTTCCATTTCTTCATCTGATCAGGTTCATGCGGGGATTGCTGAGGACACAAGAAGGTGCAGTGCTGACTCAAATAGATTTTGGCTTGGTGATATTAAAGTGGCATGAGACTGGGGACATTAAACGAGACAGGAGGAGACATATTCCATTCCTTTTAAATTAAAGCCAATACCAAAACGGGTTGAGAGTCTTAGATGTTTACAAACAACACTATAGGGTTTCAAAAAGTCAAAACCACTCTAATTGGCCAGCTGACCCAGTGTCTTGTGATTGGCCAACTGCCCCCAGCTGATGTAGGAACTGCCCTGCCCACTGAGCAATCTGCCTCTCAAATGATGATTGACATCTACAGAGTCTTCAGCCTGAACAGAAAGTTGAAAAAGGAGCATTTGAGGATGAAGTATTTCTGCAGCCTCAGAAAAAAGTGTTTCTTGTGTTGGAGAGCGCCCCCTAGAGGAGCACAACCACTAGATGATGAGAACACCTGGAGAAAAACATAACATAACAGTCAGTGACCACGCTGAGGCTGAACCAGGTCAAGTCATCAACATAGCCAGATCCAATGATTGTGGCTGGCTGCAATTAAAAGCAGTGGTTCCAGGAAATAATCTGCAGCTGCAAAACCTCACACAGGACCAGCTAACCCGTGGGCGTAGTTTGGACAGATACACCAAAGATCAGCAAATTGGAAATTGCAATTCGTGTACAGCTCAACATCACCAAATTTACTCCTTTTATCCCCCATTCAAACGTACGTATTTGCATTACTGTAAGGCAGTTAGCATCACTGCTGTTATAATAACGTGTCATTACTGAGAGGGGTCTCCATTTCTATGAATTGCAATTGACAAAGCATTAAAACGCCTCTCACCGTCACCATGTGCACATCGAATTACAGCCTCCACCTCTTTCAAACAGATGAAATGAAAAGCGATCATTGCCATGGTCAAAGAGAGGGGCTTATCACATGCATTATATTGCATTAGTAGAGAATAGTAGGTGCTATTTTTTATCATTATTAATATCATAAGACAGCAAAATGTGATGAAGATGATGATGATATGACTAAATTAAATACTTGGCTGGTAATAAAATAACAAGCACGTGTTTAAAGTGGTACTGCACCACTGTAAATAATTTAAAGCTTGGGTGATCATGGCTGGGTATTAATGAGGCTTGTAATTAATGTGTTGCATTAGAAATATATGGCACATGCAGGATTTATGAGGAGTTTAAAATGAGAGTTCCTGCACACTTGGAATAATCACATTCTGTCAAGCGGCGTCTCAGTACAACATCATACCAAAGACTTTCATGTACAGCTTCACAGAGATAAATACACAGGGCTCTCAAAAAGTGTAAATCAGGTCATTCCATTATGCCAGTTTTACCCCTTTTAACCCAGTTCAATTATCATCTGCAAAGAATCTCACATATATTTACTTGCTTCACGAGTTTCGAACTAAAAGCCTCAGGTTGTTGTTGACTGGCCTGGCCTGTGGGCCACAGTTGGCCAGAAAACCCTTTTTAGTTGGTCCGCAGCAAATATCATGGAATGTGGCCCACATGAAATTTGCGTTTGAGATGATTGTACTCCTTAGTCATAACAATAGGTGGAGCTACTGCTTCACTGGAAATGATATATATCTGCTGGTGATAGATGGAACTATGTCAAAACTGCAAATAACTTATTTTGACCACTATTGTGATTATGTCATTTAAAAGCGAGATAAAACATTAAGATTGATGGGTGCTGGTTATCTCAATGCCACATCGCAATCATTGGACAAGATGGCCGAGTTCACACATTGGAAAAGTCTGGCTTCATTTCTGGAGAGAGACAGAAAGTGGTAATGCATTATCCACAGTAAAAAAAAAAAGTCTATTGTGTGAGGTTACATGTGGAACAGGTCAAAGTACTCATATATTGAATTTGGTTCCTTACATTATATTTGATGCACATTTGCTCTGCAAGAATTGCAGCATTGCTGTGAGCATTTTTATGCCGAAAGTATTTGGGTGCCATCCAAAATGTTCTTGGTGAATGTGAAAGTGGGACCTGCAAGAGTTTGAAACTTCCAAACACAGTAAGCGATTTTCAAAGTTTGGAGAACTTTGAAGTAGGAGATGGGATGGTGCTGTGGGCTGAATTTCTGATTGACTAGTTATCATTCAGAAGCTATTGTATAGCGCTTAATGCTGTCTCACACTGGCTTGCAATTTATGTTTGCTCAAAGCTTGAGGTGGTGATGCGCCCCCCCCACCCCGACTGTCAAAGTGACTGTTCAACAGTAAAAGTACTGCATTTATTCATAGAAAAGTGAAAAGATAAATTTAAATGGAATACTTTTACGTCATTGCACAAAACATCTTCCAGAGAGCTTCCATCTTCAGGATTACCTTGTCAATTCATATTTACAGAGACTCCTTCTACTCTGATTTTCCAAGTTCTTGCCGACAGGTCATGTTCATGACTGCATCATTATTCATATACCTTATCCCTTATCATAGGCACATAATTGTGGTTGTGATCGTGATCCCAATATGAACGACTGTTCTAATGTAGTTTCACCTCAATTTGCACCTTTCTGCAGTTTCCTGTCTTGGAGAGCCCATTGGGAATAAACAGATATCTAAACTTCCTGACACAACATGATGCAGATTTTGCCATATGGCATTTTGAATAATGTTGTTAAGGAAATCCGAGGTTCAACTTTTCTCTCCTAAAGTCTTGTAAAAAAAGAATCAGTACAAATACGCAGAGTTGTAATGAACTTCACCTCGCGTCTACCTGCTCACGACACAAAAAACTGCACAAGGACTCGACGCCATCTCATCCATCTGGTACACCTCCGGCAATTTGATGTATAATTTAGATTTAACTTCTTCATCAATTATGAAGCGTCTCTTTGCAAATGACAAACTGACCCAAATGCTGTTGCGATAGCGACAACCACGAGACCTGTAATATTCAGGTAGAAATTTCCAACTAAGGCCCCGGCCACTAGTATACATGAATATGTTGCATAAGAAACAAACCTTTGCTTCCCTTTCACTCCCGATGTGTGTGATCCAGGGGCTAAACAACAGGCAAATCAAAGAGTTCAACTGCAGTTAACTTCTTCCTGTGCCCTCTGATATTCCAAAGCATTGACATATTGTTGACTGTCCCCTAAAGGCTTGTTGCCAGGACCTGAGAAACTAATATATTGTTCAAGTTGCAACAGCACTGAGGAAGCTGCAATGGCTTCATCAAATGCAAAAAAAACCCATCTCTGCCAATTAGCGATGCAGGGATCAGCCCTAATGACAACTAGATTACAAATGTATGCTCGTCTCTATCATGTAGATGACAAACTCCTCATTGTGCTTTCTGTCCTGATCCTCTCTTTGACTCGCCGTCTCCTCTTTGGAAATTTAAAGACACCTGCACCTGCTGCAACAACACCGCAAATCCACCAGGTGGAGCTCACTTATGCAGCACGTCATTTACTGCAGCTGATCACTGGTCAGCACTTCAGCACAACACAGGCTCCACCTCTCACTGCCGGCTCTGGGCTCTGCTCCAGGACAAGCTGCTGAAATGTGCTGGACGCAAAATTAATATTTAAATATGATTTTGCAACACCTGAAAGTGAACTGAAATTTTTATAACCCAGATTAACTGCAAACCTATGGGTATAACTGCAGTTCACGAGTACCTTTGCTAAAGTAGGAGTTATCTAACTGTTCAGCCAATGACCATAAAATAACATTATCTGCAATTTGCAATCCCTTTTGTTCCTGGAGGCAGCTGCAGCCTTTGAAGGATGATGATTGGAGCAAGCTTCCAAAAAAAAAAAAGAAAAACTCACCAGCATGCACATGCTGCAATATAGTATCCTCTGGTAGCATACACTGAGCTACTGCCACTCATGGTGCTGCCTATCCGTCACAATCACCTAATGTTTTAAAATTCATTTGATCTATGACAATCGTGTAATTGACCCTCCCTCAATGATTCATAACCCTCCTGGGTCATTATGCCCGGTAACTTCTGAGCTAAAGTATGCATTTGGTATACTTCGATAAATCATTGCAGTGTTTTTGCCTTATATACTTAGTAAACACAGCAGATGCACCTGTGAGCAAGTGCACTTTATCTATGAATGGGGGCAAACTGGGTCAAAAACACTGACAATGATTTATGGCAGATGGATATTAGGAGGTGCAATAATACATCATTAATGAGGCAAATAATAATTACAGCAGAACAAAGCTTCAGCCCAACACCAGTGCTGCTGCTCCACAGTGAACTAAGGGAAATAGCACGACAGACTAACCTGCTTCCATTTTCACTGTTCCTCTTCTTCGGCTACTGCTGTAACCATTTTTACCTAAAGTTCATATTCAATATTCCCGCTGCAACGTACAATTTCTGTTACTTGGTGAGCTGAGTGGATTTATTTCCGCCTCATTTTTGGACTTGCTATGCAAGCCGATAGGCATCATTGGCTTTAATGAAATATGGGCCCGGGTTTTTCGTGTTGGCAGAAGGAGAAAATTTCCAATTTATGAAGATTCCACACTGATGCATATGTCCTCATAATAGAGTCAGACGGTAAAGTCAAGAGAGAGAGAGAGGGAGAGGTGACCGAGAGAAAACCACCAGAGTTATGGCCTTGGCTGAAAATGTGTGTTTACGCACATCTCGATTTTTAAAACAGCCCCCTACACTTACACTCATCGGCCCCTGTGTATTCCTGCATGGTTTGCAGGGGGTTCGTCTGCTCTCTTGCACCCTGCCTCGTATAAACTCTGTTTATTTATCTATTTATTGTTTGTTTTTCCACAAGATCGTGATATTCTTGGTGAGAAAAGAAGCAGCCGCCCACTCATGTTAGGTGAAGGTAAAAAAATAAAAACAACTAAAATAAACCACAAACCCTCCTCTGCAGATTCTGATATAATCCATGGCCAGGGGCCAATAAAAGTTAGCAGGACAAGTTAAATGACCCGTCACTGGCCATGATCCTCACTCTTCTCCGAGAGCAGAGTGGATGAGGGATTCCGATAACATATCTACAAAGTTGTATGTAGGGCTGGCTCGAACCCTTTTGGGGCCCTAGACGAGATTATGGTCTGGCGTCCCCCATTCCCCACAACAGCTTTATGACAGACCTTATGGGTTTAATTGCAGATCAAACACACTAACACACAAACAAGCAGACACTAAAATAACATGAAACAACATAAATACAAAACAATCAAATGAAATAGCAGAAATAAAACCAGAGTTCCACTTCAGGTGCACTAAACACAAACTAAACACGCACACTTTCATTCAGCAGACGCTTTCATCTAAAGCAACATACATCTAAAAGGTTGATGGATGCTCCCTACCACTAAGCCCCCCCCCCCCGCCACAGCATAGAGGGAACAGCTCTCTATCTCACACATCTCATCACCCGCTAAGTGTACTCTGGGGGTAATTATCAGAATAATGTGCAAATCTGCCCAAAATGTGTCATATCTAAGTAACCGTGCAAGCATGTAGAATCAATTCATTTGATAAGGACGAGGAACGAGCCCACGGGGAACGTTTCACCACCAGATTAACCCTCACATAAAACAGATAGAAACCAGATGGACGTGGACCCGGTGCAGGATCCGTTTTTTGCTGTATTTTGCTGGAACACATAGTGTGTTGACCCTTTGATCCGTCGCCACAGTTGTTTTGCTAAACTGATAAAAAAAAAAAGAAAGAAAGCTATTTAGATATCATATTGTAAGGACTATACTATAACGCTGCCCTTCAGTAAACACAAAACAACAAAGGGATGCGTGGGAGGGCAGGAAATAATGTTGTAAGTTCTGCAGAGAAGATAAGATAAGATACAGGGAGATGGGTCTGAGTCATAGACGTATAAGTCTTACATCTTAAAGGCCAAAAAACACAGTTTGTAAAACTAAAAGACCGGATTATACAACTGAAATAATCTTGATGTAATGCATTGAGTTCACAATATAAGAGAGCGATATAAGGTTAACGATAAGGAGGAGCACTTGATGGGCCTTGAACGTATCCCTGCAAAATTACGCAACACTCCACTGCATCTGAAATTGAGTGCAGGTCAGTGTGTGTGTGTGTGTGTGCGGGTGTGAACACAACCGTAAGTATAATGACCACTTTCATTTTTTTCTTCATGATATACTCAATGTACTTTAATTCCATAATTAAAAGACTGATATTTCAGGTCATATAATAAACTGACACGAAGATACAGTGAGTGGTACTAAGGAGGGGGACCTTGTGAAAACGGTTTGTTTACAGTGACACCTGTGATTACATGAAGTGCTGCTCATCGCAATCATGCTCACACCTAAGGGACCATCAACAATTTTGTGAGCAAGCACGGCAATGACTTGCAGATCTGCAGCTAGCACAAGCAACTCAGTTCTAACATAGACGGGCAGTGGTGGTAACTCACTTGTTTACAAAATACAGGCCTATGATAATAAGCTCTATAACTGCCGTAATACAGCTAGCTAGATTCTCCGGTCCGTTACACACACACACACACACACACACACACACACACACACACACACACACACAGGTCATATATCATATATGCACCACACCGATGTTGTTTTCCCACACCTCACATAACACTAGCTAGTAGAAGCAACCTGGGAAGTTGCATATAAAGTAAGATACTACACATAAAAACAAACTATGACCATGAAAACTTATCGTCAAGACAGAAACTTGATACGAGGCAAAAACCAAGGCCTCTGGAAAGGTCTGTTTACCGTTACTCGCAAAGTTCCCACTTAGAATATACAGCACGTGTTCCACTGATATAAAGTGATTATCATTTAAAAAGACTGAAGAGTCAGTGAACTTGTGAAGGTGACACTTATCAAACACGGTATAAAAACTCTGCATTAAGTGCTGATGAGCATTTATGAACTCAGCACTCCACACATTGCTCTGCATACAGCTACTTTCAGACTGTTGAAAGAATTACATGGGGCGGCGGAGGGGCGGGGGGGGGGGGGAAAGATTTTAGCACGACTACACTCTGTTTCCTCCTCCATCTGTCGGACAGAGACAAAGGGGGGGGGGTAAAGATTTTAGCACGACTACACTCTGTTTCCTCCTCCATCTGTCGGACAGAGACAAAGGTGCTGACACATCTTAATGCCTCCCTTGCTCTCCTTCTCAGGGCGGCCATTATCATACCTAATTTGCATCAATTCCTCACTGTCCCAGAGCAGGAGCTGTAACAAACCTTACTATTCCACACATGTTCGCTCACCAAGCAAAGCCCTGCATTCATCTCTGAAGGGGTGTCATTATGTCCCTGTGTTTGGAGTTGGACCGGTGATATTATCATAAATATGTCAGGAACGATTCATCGGCGGTTAGATACATAAACATTGATTGGAATATATAATCAAAGCCACCTGTGTGGAGGTTATATAACAGCACTGATGTGTACAGTACATTTATACCTGTACATTAGGCTAAGTGTACATTATCCAAACAGGAACTGAATGTTTCATGTTGCTGTATTTTATATCACAATTATGCAATTTGATGTTGTTGTTTTTTTTTTTCAATTAAATAATTTTTTTAACCAGATGTAAAGAGATTGTCCATGTGCTGATCGGAGCTGTAGACTGGATATAAGTTGAGGGCATGATGGCTCCAAAAAGTGAAGCCATATCATATTCACTGCTCCCCTGGTGGTTGGCATAAACCACACCACCTCTGAGTTAAAAATCAAAGTGCATTATCAAAATAAAAAAAAGAATTCTGGAAAATAATCATTATTTTCAATTATTTGATCTGATGTCAGGAGTAAGCCGGGAATCATCTCCTCTGTATCCATGTTTTATTTTATTTTATTTTAAACATAATAAACAAAGTGTGCTCTAAGCCATACATTTCTCTTGTTTAGCTCATTCTTACTTTTTAATTAATATAGCCTTGATAAAACATTCCTGTATATTTTGCTTAAAGTTTCTGCAAAGAAAAAAAAATAAAACCACTTGAAGGCATCTTTAACAACAATTGTATGCTTCACTGGTGGAAAATATTAATTTCTACTTTGTGTATGACACCTGAAGGAGCTATTGTTGTTATTCATTGGTATTTAAATTTGATACTGAAAGTTGACATTTAGAATAAGATAAAATACTCCTTTATTTAACCCACGGTGGGGAGACTTGCAGTGTTGTGGCAGCCAACATTTGATAAATGTATATACTGGTTTCAGATATCAGCCATTTTAACCTCAAATATAAATCTAACGTCATTTGTTGATTGAAAATAATTGTACAGAGTTTTACAATCTGCATCAAATGTCCTGAGAGTGTCTATAAGAGACTACTTTGAATGATATTTAAAGGTTGGAGATAATTGCTGGTTTGGGTTATGGTTAGCCTGTTATCATCACCACCCCCTTACTTTATTTATAATTTAGAGGGAAAACACAACACTGACACTGATTCATCTATTTAAAAACACGCAGACCAAACAAGGCCCATTGTAAATGTAGGACAGGGCGTCAAACACAAACTAATCGAGAACCAACACAACTAACTGTCGAACGACCACCATAGCAAAACAACAGCAGCTTTAGCTAGCCTTCTTAGCACGAACAACAAACAAACAAACAAACAAACAAACATGGAACGCTCCACCAAACCACCACTTCACAACACACTGTAAACAACAACTAACGCTTACACAACAAAAACAGAGTATGTCGACAACACGGGAACAACACAAACTCACTTGTTGACGTCGGAGCTGATTAGCGGAGGAAGCACAGGTGTGTTTAGGACTGAATCTCTCAGCAGCAGCTCCACCACGCGTCTGAGTGAAGTTTGATAGAAACACCGCTTCGTCCTCAGCAGGGGCTGACTTCTGACTTCAGACTCCAGACTCCAGACCGTCGCCATGTTCCTTCTCCAGCAGCTGGACACAGCGGAACAACTCCCGGGTTTCTTGTCCAACATTTGTTTGGCGCCGTGAGCTTCTACCTGGCAGTTGTTTCCTCTCGGCTGTGGCAGAAAGTTGGCTCCAGTCACTGCCATGTCGCCGCCTGGCCACGGGTGTCGCCCTTGAGCTGTTAGGAGGGATACCTGACTTTATTAGATTTCACCCACAGGCCAATATTGATTTTAGAGTGACAAAAAGACCACACTACTAATAAATCACCATAATTGTATTATTATTATTGTTGTTGTTGTTGTTGTTATCATTATCATTATTGTTGTTGTTGTTGTCGTCGTCGTCGTCCAATACACTCAAAATTCTTAATTGAATAATGCTTTGACAAAATATAAGCAAGAACAGTTCCATTGCTTAAAGCATTGTGCATTTGTTTGTTGGTTTGTTTGTCCATTTAAAACTTCATTATTATTTGGCATAGATTTGGATCAATGCACAGTTACAGATCTAATCTAACAGAAATTCAAAGTTAAAACACCAAGCTTATTTTTCCTCAGGAGGTCTAATCAAGTAAACATCTCCAAAACAAACATGTATTTGGTCAAGGATGATGAAATAACTAAATTAAATGCGTGATGAGTCAAGAGGGGATATTGCTGTTGGAGATTGAAGTACATTTTCTCATTATAGATAAACACAATACAGTATAGGAGGTTTAATTTCCTTTTAAGCCATAAACCTTTTTTTTTGGATAATAGCGTTTACTCCCCTGTGACAACTCAGTCGATGCTGACTATAATCATGGAAACTTATATATATATAAATATATATAGCTTATTCGATCCCACTGCCATTCATGATATTTTGCCTCATTAGCTCTTCCATGCATATAAGAAAAACACTTTAAAGTCAATCAGAAAGACAAAACAGGATCAATTCAGCTTTTCCCACCAGTCTAATGCTCACATGGCTCCATCTCTTTGGTAGCTTTTGACTTGAAGCTGAGCTCAGACTCCAAAGTTGCATTAAAATGCAGTGATAATTGAAGAGTCTCCCAGGTGGCAGGCAGACAGGCAGCGCAGTGCAGAGGAAGCACTCTCCGTGTTATCCCAGCCCACATCCTGTTGTGATGATGTTTCAGACCTTGGCGGCGACAATGCGCGAGGGGGCACCGGGGAAGTGAGGGCAGTGGAGGTGAAGAGGCCCACCTAAACAGTAGCAAGCGGAGCAATTAAACCTCAGTTTAAAAGGATCCTCGGTAACCCACTGTATTTGCTTGCTTCGGAGAATATCACCCTCCACCTGGAATGGTCTTATAGCATTTCTGTAGTTTCTGTCAGTAGAAAACAGCAGGATGACAGTTTTCATTCGTTGCCGTAGTGGATGGTTTGATCCTTTTCTTGTGCCTTTATCCTTTCATATTTACTCAGTTACTGTAACTTATCATAATCATATAGCAGCTCTATAATGATTGGGTAATGAAATCAAGCTGGTAATGGCTCTCTTGATCCTTGTGCATGCACTTACCGTTGGATAAGTAGAATACATATACTCACTTCTATTTATGTATGACTTAATTGGAGTGCACAATTAAATGGATAAGTCCATCGACATGCTCATTTCTTTTTCCACCATGCATGTATTTTCTGTCTGTAATATGTAAACAATGCCCATAGCGTCTCCAATGTTGCAGTGTTGACCCTAATTAGTCACACATGAAGTCCCTGCAATATAGAATATGACTTTTCTACAATGGTTCTCGCTTATTGTGCAAAATAATACAATGCAGAAAATACTCTAGGAGGATCGAGTCATCCACATTGGATATGGATGGAAAGAGACTGTAGGTAAGCGTGCAATATGTCTATTATTCACTAATATAATAGAATGTCATCTTTAATGACGGCATAATCACCTGCATTTATGACTCGTTATTTTCACTACCCATAACTGAACACTTCGTTGAGGCAGCTCTTCTCTATGGAGGCCACAGGTTGCACACCCATATTGGCACATGGAGCCCAGAATGTACAATCTTAGCTCCTTTTTAGTTTTAATGATGATTAAAGGGTCAGGGCAACATGCACCTTCCCCACCAGATGGCACTAGATCACCCGCATTGAGTCCTTAAAAAAAAGTATGTCAGGAAAACAATTAAAAAAGACGGAAAAGTGTCGCCGGCCGTATGTTTTGTTTTAGGAGTTTTACACATGGAAATAAATCAATAGACTAATAATTCCCCACAGTTAACAGCCAGGTTTGTAACTCAGGTAAATTTATCCCAAACGTTATCCAGAGAAAAGTATAGTTTTGTATTTTCACGTAGGGTTATGGGATGTATTGTGATGAATTTGTGACATCATCAACCTCCTCCAAGCATGAGGGGAAACCCACAGTGTCCTCAAAGGTTCATAGATACAGGAAGTCTCATTCACTGTTAGTTTGCTCATATTTTGCTGTACAGAGGAAACACTGATATGCTCTGCAGAAAAGGACCCACATCAGATATAAACATAAAGGCACAATTACTTTGTAATGAAAACAATGCACTTCAGATGATTACGCACCAAAGAAAGCGTTATGATAGCATTACTCTATAATCTGATCACATTTGGGTCATAAAATGAGCATAATAGAGATCTATGTGGGGGAAGAAAAGTCTAAACGCATCTTTAATATAGTTTCATGGAGTTTTACAATGATCTCCTGGGTTCTTGGGTTTGTGTAGAAAGTAATGGAAAGCCGATTAGCGGGTGATGTTGCTGCTACAGATCATAATGAAAGTGGATGTGGAGAAAGCCGGGGCTCAGAGCAGCTCCACACTGGACTGCTGCACCCACAGGAGCAACAACAACAACAACAACAACAACAACAACAACAACAACACAGAGAGTAAAGGAAACGGCTGCTTCATGTGAGTGATGAATCAGACGCGTTGTCCCAGCCCTGCTCACAGCCATTAACCCTCCACCCTGCAGCAGTGTCATACTGTACCCGCCCAATGCAGACTTACAGCAGCACCTACTGGCAGTCATACATAAATGCAATACGTTATTACCTCAGCTCTGAGACAGGCTGATGCATTCATGGGGAAAACTCCCCACCAGAAATGTGATATGCATTTCATCTGCGAACTGTGCGCGTGATGCTCCCTTCGCCCCTCTCGAAGATAAAGCCGACGACTGCACAGAGAGGGATGACGATTAAAAACAATAGAGGCAGCGCATGTGCATAATGGATTTTGTTCATGGCAGCCATTTTGAGGAGAACGTGCGGGCAAACACGAGTGTCGCTAATCACGCTGATTAAAGCTAAATCTAAGAGATTGACATCATTAGTAACACCTGTGTCTATCTGCGGTTTCACGTTAAAGTGGCCACAGGGGAAAGATTGGAACTATGAGAGCCTAGAGAGCATGTAACCACCACTAGATCTGCTTCTAAATATCAGATATGAAAATATAAATATACATGAATATCCTAATTCTTTGAGGGAGAAATCAATAATCGTTCAAAAGTGAAAACACACTCTCTGTGTGTGTGTGTGTGTGTGTGCGTGCGCGCAACAGAACCTCACGCATGTGATGAATATGATGATGAGCATCAGTCTGTTCCCTCAACTCCACCACCCCTCCCTCTCAACATCAGTTAGGATCAATTAGTGGCGCATGGTGGAGTCCTGTTTCCATGGAGCAGCGAGTTCCACTGTCACAGTGGACAGAGCTGTGGTCTCACACACACACACACACACACACACACACACACACACACACACACACACACACACACACAAGCATCCACAAAATGATCAAACGCTTTGGAATCACTGTGATGAGATGTCACAGGTGCAAAAAAACAACAGAAATATCCTGCAAATCTTCCTCCTATGTCCCAATAGGACGACATATTTATGGGGCAGAGGCAAAAGTGCTGACCGCGCTGGTTTGATGCACGTCTGCATTGGATATTGGATGATGAGGACAGCTCCTCTATCCCCTCAGCCACAGCCCACTGACACGTACTGACATTTTTCAATATTAGTCTGATGGGCTGACTCTTATTGTCACAGAGCATCCGCTGACGCGTCCTTGCTCGTGCTGAATGGCCTTTATGATGCTGATGATGATGTTGTAGCGCCTCCCATCGAAGTATTCGCCATTCACGCAAACATTTCATACAAAGCACTAAGTGCAGCATCTTATGTATGAGGTCAAGCCTCTTGGCCAAGGCCACATTTGGAATAAGGATGGGACTGAAATGACCTTCAGGTTCGAGACCTCAGTATTCTTTACTTGAATAAAGTTGCCAAGTGCACAATGTGTGGACTGTCTGAAAGAAAACAGAACCGTTGACATCAACTTGGACCAAAGGCTACAAAAATTGTTTAAAATCCCTTTGTCATGTCAAATGACCAGTGAGGGAAGTGATCTTTTATTTTCCCTTGTTGGGTTAATGAGTCGAGGGTGTTATGTGCACATTATTGATTCACACAATGCTCTTTGGGCTCTTAATGGGCATCCCATTAAATATTTGACTGCGGCCCGCACCTCTTCACCTCATTTTACTTTGAAATTCTCTGAATCCGCGGCAGCCCCTGCTTGCTTTCCCCCCACAGTGCACATCCTTGGGCATTTGGCAGGAAATTGGTTTGGACCGAGCATGTGCTCCAATACAAGATGAGGTTTACACCCAGCAGATAATCATTATGCCTTTCCTTTAAAACGTGCAAAGAAATTTTTTTTCTTCCCATGCCTATATGCATTTCAATGTGTGAAAATGAAATTGTCATCCTTCATCACTTCAATATAAAAGGCAAGAGAGTGGGAAGACCTGCCCTTGAAACACGCTGTCACATTTTGCATATGTTATCAGGCGGCTGCTGTTTAAACTAGGCAGGGCAGATAGAGAAGGAATGAAAGAACAGAGGCAGATTCTTTTTTTTATACTTATCTCTTTCTCTGCTCAGACTATGCAAACAGTTAATTTTGCACATTCAGATACCTGTCATCACATTTTAATATGTAACAGGAGGCTTTTTATGCCTCAAATCCCATATCAGTATAGCTGTCAGATGAGAGCAGGCATTAGTTTAACTAAGGCAGAGGATAATGAGCCAC
Organism: Chascanopsetta lugubris; assembly: GCA_016785325.1. Taxonomy (NCBI): domain Eukaryota; kingdom Metazoa; phylum Chordata; class Actinopteri; order Pleuronectiformes; family Bothidae; genus Chascanopsetta; species Chascanopsetta lugubris. The sequence goes on from JAFBJT010007546.1 coordinate 123,048, forward strand.
TGAATGTATAATGATTGAGTCTTGATCATGAAAATAAAGGTCCCAACTTCTTGATCAGCAAATACTTTATTTGTTATTCTTTTACAAAAAAACAACTTACTTGACTCTGGAAATAAGATTTCAATGTATCCAATTGTCATGGGAAGACAAATAGTTTGTATGCTGTGGTGACATCTTGTGATGTTGCCAGGATAGATGTTATTTAAAATGTTTTTCTTCCTTTTACATGGCTGCAATAATTGATTTCACACAAACTACAACAAAGTATACTATGTGATGGTAAGTTTTACAATTGGTAGTATTGCCATTGTATGAATTAGAGTCGAACTCATATAATGGCAAAATAATAATAATAATAATAATAATAATAATATTGTCTAATTATTAGACATTTTTATTATTATTAATATTAATATTATTATTATTCAAAATATAAAAACACTATTTTATTCCTTAAAGACTTGAAATGTAGGCTCTTTCAGAGTCCCAGTGTTTGACCCTACCTACACTGAAACACCATGTCACCAGTGGGGGCAGCAGAGAGAGATTTTTGGGTCCCCTCTGCATGTTTCAACCAATCAGCGCACAGATGGAGCTGAGCAGTGATGAGAGAAGCCGGATGTTAATCAGTGGACTCCTCTCACCGGTGAGTTTAGACACGCGCACACTCAGCAGCAGCCGCAGGTGTGTGTGATTGAGCACGCGGACTCACACGCTCGTTGTCGGAGTTTGTCCCTCGGGCTCTTCGTGGAAGTTGTGTTACATTACATATCGAATAGCATTAATACAAAGTGTGTTGTCGTAGAGATGGAGTGGAGGCAGCAGACCAGTGTCAGCTGTTCACAGGCGTTCACCGAGGCTCAGCGCTGGATCCAGGTACGTGTTTATGCTCCTCCATCTTTGTTTGTCTGTGTTTGTGACGTGTCTTTCTTCATTTAACCCTCTACAAACCACAAACAACGTGTCAACTCGAGCCTTTAACCTTTATTTATTCAACTAGTCAAACTTTATTTGCTTGGTACCTTTCATACAGGTTCATAACTTCAAGTTGGATTAAAGGGACAGTGTGTAGGGGTTAGGTTGCATGGGCTAATTGTCTGAAATGCAATTTTAAAGTACTCAAAATGATGTTTTATGAGTGTGCACTCAACCAAGGGCCTGTTTTGTTGTTTACATCAGGTTAGAGGGAGCCCTACCATCAGAAAGAGTCCTCTCTATCAAGGCCGCCATGTTTTTATTTGTTTTATTTCAACAGTAGCCCAGAATGGACAAACTAAACTACTTTCTACAGGCCAAAGCAGAACACTGGTTTCAGTAATATGTCAATGGGTTTGTTTCTCAAATACAATTAATTTTGAGATGAGGGAAGTGCCAGCGTGCTAACTTTCCTCTCTGTTTAAGGACTCGATCTCTCTGCACTCTTTTATAGTCTGACGCAAAATTTAATTCAGATTTAATTTGAAATAATCTAAAATGATTAACTAAAATTGAAAACTAAAATTAAACACGACAGACTATCTAAAACTCAAATTGTTATCTAAATTTTAGATAAAAATTTAAAACCATTTTCACGAACGGCTTCATCATAGTGGCAGACGCGTATGAATTATCATGAGCTCTGACTGTAATTGATTTAAATGTTCGTAATGATTCAACCCTCATAAACACGATCTAAGACAGCACCTTTACAGCCCTGGTCTCTGTGCTCAAATGCAAACTCCACATTGATGAGACTCGGATGAGAGGCGCTCCGCCTCCTGACGCACAGGATCGTCTGTGATCTTCCAGATACTTTTGATTTGAATGTGTGACTCACGCGGCAGATGCACATAATTAGACGAGCTGAAATGGAAAATATAGTTTACAACAGCAGCGGGGCCTCACATTATGTGGGTTTGCTTTTTACTGCCTGTCTGCAGAGATGTGGACGTTACGATCAGTCGGTGGCTCTCTGCGCACAACTTGTTGTTTAATGGGCAGGTTGTTGTCGTGCACACAACGTTGGAGGATGTGGTTTCATTTCGTACCACCGCATTTCCTCGGTTGCTAGAGGCCGCTCCTGTCCTTGTAATCCTCAAGTCGTAACAAATGAATACAACTTGTAGACTCCGGCCGCTGAATGTTGACCAATTCTTAATGGGGACCATTAATGTCCATTGTGTCTGAGTGGATCATTGTGAGAATTCTGTCCGCAGCTCTGTTGGCAGGAAGCCCATGCCAATTTTACCCAGAGAGTTTGTGCACCTGTGTGTGGGTGTGTGTGTGTGTGTGTGTGTGTGTGTGTGTGTGGGGGGGGGG
>JAFBJT010007546.1:125392-155451 GCA_016785325.1 Chascanopsetta lugubris
GGTAGGTGGATTAGGGGACAGGGCCTGCTGCTTTTAAGGAAATGCTAAATTATTTCATGATCCGGTCATCTGTTTGCAGTACAATGATCCCCGTATTTATTCATGCATCCAAAATAATGTTTGCAGTTTATCATGGGCACAGAACACATGGCAATTGCACACAAATGCTCGCTCCGTGTTCAATGGACAGAAATGAGAATGGAATGGATCGCCCCGTTCTTCGTTATGTAAATGGGACGTTTGGTTTCTGGTGAACCCAATTTTACACATTCAGTTGTTTTGCTGCTTTAGATCATTGTCGGACATCTTATCTTGAATATTTTATTTTTCTTAAATCGTGAAATTGTGCGTTATAATGTGTGGACTGTCCCTCATGGGTCTTTTTAAAAGCCATGCTTTTAAACAGACCAATTTATTGATTACTTAATTTAGTTACCAAATATTCAATAGGCAATTAATAATCAATTTGTTGTTGCAGCACTAGTCAGGCGTTTGTTCCTGTTGGATTTGGGCAAAACTGTTTTCTGTTTACCAGCGGCTCATTGTATTTGAAGTCTCACTCTACGGCTTTTTCACTGTTTATAGAAGTGTCCAATTAAGGTTTGATGTTGTGGAACACACAGTATCTTGACAACACAAGTTTTTCCCATTTATTTCTAATGTTCATGTGGCACTGCTTTGTTTGTCTGATTCCTCTGAGGTGCCTCCTCTCACTGCGGCCCAGCTCCAGCAGAAATGAATTGTGATTGTGGATTCCTGGGGGGACTAATTAGTGAGAAGAATAGTCTTGTGGGCCCCTCGGTTGGTTGCGGAGCTGAACCTTAATGGCTCCATTTTTATGTCCTCGTCACAAAAAACCCCTCTCGCCTTGTGTTTACCTCAGATGTCTAAAATCATTAAACTTGTGTTGGGCTTTGTGTTTCCACCACAAACATATATGAACCCTTCGACTTGTATATCATACTGCCATTGCCTTGTCATTTTTTGTCTTTTACTGAGCTGTCACAGTTTGCATATGAGTTTGTGTAGTGTAGTTGGTTGTTTTTGCTAACTAATTCCAACTTTGTTTATTTATCAAAGCAACTTCAGAAGCTGAAAAAGTATAGCTCACTGATTAAAAGCTTATTTTAATTCAATGTAAGCCACCGGGCCTTAGTTTGTTTTAAAGGGGTCATTTGTAATGCGGTCTTGGTCCCAGTTACCACCAGTAGATGGCAGTATTGTGTGAAAAAATGTATGTACTTCAAAAAAAAAGTGCGCTTTGACTTGTTTGGCACATGTTCCTAAAATATCTAATAATATCACAGTTATGAATCAAACACACTGTCAATCAGACCAAGAAGATGTCATTATTTCAATGCTGTCATCTTTTTAGTCTTGACAAGCTATTTCAAGTTCCAGGCTTAGTTGTGTAGGCGCCGCCGGATGCCTGCACCATGGTTGTGCTGTGTGTCTGGATTGTTGATATCCATAAACACCACACTATGCAACCATACATTTTCCAGGTCAGTGCGATTTTAAAAACTGAGACCGTGTTAGATGTATGGTCGTGCGTCTGAAAATGAAACTCTTGGAAAGTGGGAGTAGTAACTCCAGGTTGCAAGGGGAAAAGAAAACCGAATACATTCTCACCATGCTGGTAATTGTTTTTTTAGGAGGTGACTGGAAAGTTGTTTGGATGCAGTGACTTCCGTGCTGCCCTGGAGAATGGAGTCCTGCTCTGCGAGTGAGTAACAGTGCTCCCACTTGTAACGTAGTTAATGACTTTCTTCAAACTCTTGTATTCCAGGGAATTATTCAGGCTGAATTATTATGTGCACCTACTGTACGGCTGGAGCAGAGTTGCGCTCATTTAAAGTTAAGCTTCAGCAGCAGCTCCTCACCAGCTCGGTAATATCCACAGCTCCACTTTAGAGATTCATCGGTTTCCCTAAACATGCCTTTAAAAACACATTCCAACAATTAAATGACAGGAAATGGAAAGTTAGAGATTAAAGCTCACGGCTCTTTACCTCAAATGCAATCACGCTGGTTTGTAAGTGAATGGTCCGTTTCATTTGTTCTTATTATGTCATTTCTTTATTGGATGTTAGTCAGGATTATTAATACTCATTCTATTTCACCTCTGGTGAAATCATCAAATGGACTCTCAAACACCTGTGGCGCAAAGTTGAATTAGTTTTAAAGCGTTGACTTATGTATTGTCTTTTGACTCGTAGTTTGATCAACAAGTTGAAGCCCGGCATCATCAAGAGGGTCAACAGACTTTCTACTCCCATCGCTGGCCTGGTGAGTGCTTTACAGTTTTTGTGTGTTTGTTACTTTACTCATGTTCTAGGGGTCTTAAAAAAATGAATGAATTGTCTTTCACAATTAGACAAAATACAACGCCCAATAATACAAATTGCATTTTTAGGATATGTTCAGGTTGGGTCATGTCCAAATGTTCCATTTCTCCTGTCCACGTGACACCCACATGTTTAGGGACTTCTTTAGAATTTTTGACATTTTGTTTGAGTGAATTTCATTTTTCTTAATGATGTCTCTTGTGTGGGGGATTTAACTGTAGAGACTGAGGCTGACATGATGTGCACCGATGCATCAGGCTGAAGTACACGGGAAAACGTACTAAGTCTGTGCTATGTCCTCATGCAAAGTCATAGAGACCTGTTTGTGTGGGTGTGTGTCAAACACTGTAAAATATGCAAGTAAATGACTGAGTCATGTTTAAAGGGTTATAATCCACTTTACAAATGAAAACAATGCAACAAAAATCTGTGGTCATTGGTTTGAGCACAAAAGGAAACTGGAGGCACCTGCTCACCTGGACGTTCTGATGCATCGTGTGGTTTCCTGTCAAAAGAGCCGAGAGACGATGTTGCCACAATTCAGAAGATCCTGATACTGCATCTCGGAGACACTGCAGCCGAATGTTTAAAAACATTTTTAATTTCACCCTATAAGGCTTGAGTCTAAATGCAGATTTGTATTTTTCCCTCTGGGCTGTATTTCAATGGCTTCATACAAGTATAATTGCCAAAAGTGCCCAAAGCCAAACACAGAGAAAGATCAATTCAGAGAGTAGAGGGGGCTGATGTCGGTCTGTGATGCACAGCAAAGAAGTGGTTTTCATTTGAATAGCCTTTAGGACTGTACTGGTAGTTTCACATGTTTTACTTATTGACTGCAAATTACACATCCATGTTCCATGACTGCTGACATGTAATATATGTCTGAATTGATTCTGCTACAAACAAACGAGCAAAGGCAGTGGACGTGAAATCTCATGTGGCTCATTCTATGCATTCTGTGCTGCTATCCAGACAGCAGTTTTCTTTCCCCAAGTATTTATATATATATATATATATATATATATGTGTATATGTATATATTGTATGTGTGTGTAATAATAGACTGGTGTGTTTATTATTTTTATTTTCATTTGAACACTATCATTCTAGTAAATTTTGCTTCTTCCCTGTCAGTAATTTATTCCAAACCACATAACTATCACAAGCTCCATTTTGCTTGTTGTGTGTTACATCTCTAGGACAATGTCAACGTGTTCCTGAAAGCCTGTGGGAAGCTGGGACTTAACGAGTCCCAGCTGTTTCATTCGGGAGACCTGCAGGACCTGTCCACGCGGGTCACGCTCAGGTACTGATCCCGTCCTCAAACACACACACACACACACACACACACATACACACACACACACTGTGGTTTCACAGGAGCTCACAATTGTGTGCAAAGCCCCACAGGTGATCGAGCCGTGACAGAGCAGCACATATTTACTCAATGTCGCCATGAAATGTGATGGACACTCACCATGTGAACCTCGTGCAATAATCGAACCGGCTAATCATGTTGCATCAGAACACTTCATAAAATCATGTCAAGAGATTCAATTAAATAAAAATGGTCAATCCTATAGTTACTATTCAGAAATGAACAACACCTAGAACCTTGGTGTAGCTGCTGAAGACCACACAGGGTCCTCCTCTGCTGAGGCTGCTTGAGACAAACCAAAATGAGTTCAGTTTCTGTTAGTCATGGGCAAACTGGCAAATTTTGCATTTATGATAAAAAATAATTGACTCCGTCTGCCTCGTGTCAACCGTCTAGGCTGGTGGTGGCAATGCAACTGTGCCAGCGAATGTTTTCTTGGCCCAAGCTGAGGCCCCAAGTAGCAGGCAATCACCCGAATACCACCGTTTGTCTCGGAGCTGGTTGCTGTAGCGGGGGTATTTTTTTTTACGGCACCGTTTTAATGGCTGCTTTGCACCGTCACAAAGCTCAGTTCATGATTCCAGTTGCAGCATTTTCCATTATACTGTATGAAATGTGTTGTCAGTGTTGATGGCAGTGTTGAACTCATTTAACTGCAGGTGTGTTTTTATGGAGGTGCCTGCACTGAAAGTTTATTGTTTGTGCTTCGGCATCATGGCTGCTTTACATTTATACAGATATGAACTTTCCATAATGAGCTGCTGCTTTATGGCTCCCATCACCTGATGTCTATAAATCCTGATAAGTGGAGAATTGCAAAGTAGAAGTTTTGATATGTAAATTCAACAGCTTCATCTTCTTTACAGTAGTGTGCATTCTTTATTTAAAATGCATCATGATTTTTTTTCTCTCCCTGTTCTCTTTTGATTGTAGGAGAGGTGAAAGCAACAGAAGACTGAAAAATGTAAGTTTGACCAACGCAACTTCTCCTTTATTTGTTTATGCCTTCATCTGTCTATATATGCATGGTACTGAATGGTAATTTATGTACTCTATTTTGATGACCACGCAGTGCTTTACAGAGCAGTGTTGCCTTTCACCCTTTCTTACATTTAAACTGCACGTACATGCAGCACTGTCTGTCATGGCTCACACAACTGATGGGATTACACAAATTCCGCAGGACAAATGATCACAGAACTTGGTGGAATAGCTATTTATTAGCACAACAGATGATCGTGGTTTTGATGTTGCCTCGCTTGATTGATGCAGAAATGTATATACACTAGTGCGATATGACAGAGTGCCATTGTAGTCCCTTTGTTTTTCCTTTTCTTTATTTTTGTTTAACAAATCACCTGAACAACATAATCGCTCTGCTACATGGGAGAAAACTTACAGCCAACACCTCGTTTATCAACCCAATTACCAGTGCTTGTATCGCGGTGGTTCCAGCTCCTGATGCTGTTGCCAGCATCAAGACTCTTCCAGAGCCTAAAGTGAATGATGATCAGGGGGGTTATAACAAAGCTCAGCCCAAAGATCTGGCACCACCCTCCACATCGTCCGTGCCAGAGTACAGTCTTATGTTCCATCACTGTATCTGTGAACGTGTCTCTCGCTCTCGACACTAATTAACATGTGAGGGCTGAATGTGTGCACGCCTGTGTGCACGCCTGGTATTTTTACATGTCCCACAGCTCATGAAGAGCTTTGGTTATCCGCGAAGCCTCATTTGAATCGCACAATAGCCGTCGACATGGACTCGGTAATGAGGCTGTTGTCAGAGGACTCTCTCTTTTGAAATGGTTTAGCTTTTTTTTGTGGAATTAACCAATTAGGGTCAGTTTGCAGCTTATGAAAGCAACAGTTTCATTCAGGTTTCCAACCAAACACTGATAATTGAAGCAGTTATTCACACAGAACATACTAAGAGCTGAAAGGCATTTATAAGGGTGGAGGATTACGAGTGAATTAAACTCTCCTATTTATGCTTTGACTATTAAAAAAAAACAAACGTGAGCCTATTGGCACCACACTGATTTGAAAACATCACCATGTTCTCATGCATGTGTCGATCTGTAAGGGAATGATAAATACATCCTGTTCTCATGCGTAAGGTCTCCCTTGCAAAAGAGATTGCTGATCTCAATTGGACTTCCTGGTAAAATAAAAGTTAGTAATAATAAGACTGGTGCACTTAATGTTTATTTACATAGGTTGTGCTGGTGAGGTCAGACTGGATCAGACTTTTGTATACATAACATTTAAACATGATTAGTGTTTACTAAAAAGTCATTAACATGTCACCATTACATAGGTTTTGTCTCACTACCTGTTCCCTTGTCATGATGAAAGCTTCCGGTAGCCATTCTTGTTGACTTTAAAAAGGCTTTTATTTTTGTAACGGGACCGGAGGTAGTGGCATCCTGATGCCACTACCTCCGTAACTGATTCTTGAGGAGAATTGTGACCCCAAAAGACTTTTGTTTTTCATGAGTTGAGAAACAACACCGCAGCGTGAACAAGTGGTGAACAAGCAGCCATTGTGGATGAGCCACAACGGAGATCCACAGCAGAACCAGGGCACTCATGCAGCTCATGTGGCCCCTAATTTGGCCCTAGGAAAGCTTTTTATTGTGATAATGATTTTTTTTCACCGAGGGTCTACGTGGCATGTGGGCTGTATTTTGTTGCACACTTCAGTTCGAGTTTTATATGTTCTATAAATGAGCAGTAATGAGAGGTTTGTTTGCAGAACAGACATATTTCGCACAATACTGCCATCTGCTGCAGAGAAATGGACCCACGTCAAAATTCCTAAATGACCCTTTCTCAGTAACTCACATTGAACACCAGAAATCCTCTGTTAACTTTCAGTAGAGCGATAAGGAAGCTGTGACAAGAGACTAATCAAGGATAATGGGGAAATCTATACACACGCATTTATCACTGCTCCAAATTCTCATCTTTCATTTGTCTTGCATTGTGCTCTATCAAATACGTAACTGTTTGAATCATCTCCGAGCGCTCCATAGATTTTTTTATTTTTTTAATTTTTTTCCATTCATTCAAAGTCTGTCTGCGCTGAGATGACCGTTATGACAGACGGGAAGTCTGACACGTGGCTTTGTGGCGTTTCCTTTGCAATAGAGGCTGCAGCTCTGCCAGAGAGTGAGAGGGGGTAGAGAGGGGGGCAGTCTGTCAAAAATGTATCCCTCGCCTCAAGGCAAATGAGAAATAAATGGTGTCCAAAATGCTTTAGATGCCGCAATAATGAAAGTTTAAATGGCAATAACTGGTTCATTTTTCATAGGCCTTTACTCACTGTCTCTGCTAATGGTTGATGCGTGTGTCTGACAGATGTCACCTTGAATTCTGCATCATGGACACTGATTTTATAGAGTCCTTTGAAACGCCATATCCTTCAATCCTTTGTTCCACTGGAAAAGGGACTGACCCGGTTTGCACCGTATGGTGGTGAGGGGCATCAGCAGATTTTGGTTTTGATTGAATGAAAAATTCATAAAGTTTCCAAGTGGCTTTATTTGACAAGACGACATGGTATTTTACTGATATTTTGCTTATCTCAATCTTACTGGAGAAAAAGGGAACGTTCGTAGGTTTGAAATTTATGTATTTAATGCTGATCAGACTTCTTAACACTGCTTCATTATTTCTCTTTTCGAAGACGTGGGCGTATGTGTTGAGCATTGTTTTTGCCATGTAGGAGCTATGACCTCCGTTTGCCAAGCTGTTCCATCAAGCTGAATTATCATCATTTCTAGATGTGTGCAGTTTTACTTTCGCATCACTTTTAACACCTCTTCAACTTTTGACTTTCCATTTCTGTCCGTCTCTGGAGAACAAGCCTCTCTACATTTCCTGACGGCAGCTCTGCATTTCATCTCAGGACGCTGGGCGTACTGTCCTTCTTTTTTTCTTTTTTTCCCTCCATCTAGCGAAAAACACCAGGCTCAGACTGGCAGCTCTGACCAACCTGCTGTGACAGGGGAGAGCCTGTGAAATGATAGTGTCACACTCAGCAGCACTTTGCTGTCACTTTGAGAATGAGTGGGGAACAGAGTCTTGGTCCGTCTGTCAGGCTGATGGCCATTTTTGTCAGTGGTAAGAGGTGGTCTGGCATTTAGATTGAACCTGTGTTCTCAATGATTACAGCCTGAAAGATAAGTCATTGCAGTTTTTTGGAGTTTTACCGTTCTGTCTTGCATCTTAGCACCGGTCGGTTGAAAGTGGGCGAAGATGACGATCGAGATTGTGAATGAAACGTGTTGTTTCACAGGTTTGGACTTGGAAGGTGAGATCTGATTGTTATGCTTCATCCGTGCGTTTGTCTGGACTCTTCCTCAGGTTCTGATCACCATCTACTGGTTGGGCCGCAAAGCTCATCTCGACGCTTTCTACAGCGGACCTGAGCTCAACTTTAAGGCCTTTGAAGGACTCCTGGGTTTGGCCTTATCCAAAGTAAGCTGCTCTTTCAGTCTTCTTACTTTGTTGCCCTTGTATTTTCTACTATTCATATCAAGCCTTTTCTGTTTGCATCCCAGTCCTTGGAGGAGGGAAGCGGCGTGTTTGTGAAAGACGGAGGGTACAGAGAGTGCTTGCACCCAGACAGGGAGGAAGGTCGGCGTATGAGACGGAGCTATAAGAGGGAGGACTCGGTGGACAGCGTGGACTCTCTGGACACACGAGCGCTCCGCCCAAACGGCGAAGGTACATTCATACCCATCTCTCTCACAGTATTTTATCATCTCCAGCTCTAATGGGTTCATAACACCCCAGTGTACTACACAATGCTAGGACATGTAGTCCTAGTCCTGGTATTTGGAGGAAATCTTCTACACATCATGCAATTTTAAGCATCGGTCTTTGCATCAGGGCACTAATGTAGATTCAGCCCATATTCAAACAAAGCCTGCTTTTTCAACCTTTCCTTTTTCATTTTTTTTCTACCTGCTTCTGTGAAACTGCAAATAAAAAAAAATCTTAAAATAGAAAAGTCCTCATCAAAAAGTCATGAATTATAATGGCTTTTTTATTTTATTCCATGTGCACCCATGTTACACCGGATCATTTTCCTTCTACCCTGAAGCTGCTGATCCTCGTATTTCATTGTCATTTTTCTGCACACTGCCGCGGTCGCTGCCGCCGCACGTCAGTGATGGATTGTGGCAAGTTCCACACTGTGGTGATAAAAGTGTCTGTGATGGGAGAGGGTAAAATACTTGGCACAACTCTCCCTAAAGGCATTAGCTGTGTGCAGACTGCAGACACTCAAGGTTCCTCAGTTATCTCTTCTTTGTTTTGCCTTTTCTTTTAACCTCAAGTCAGTTTTTAGCTTGTGTGTGTCCTCTTTTCTTTCCCTTTAGTTCACCTTTTCCTTCATTAATTCTGCATTTGATGTCCAGGTTGTGGAAGTGACGCAGAGGCCGAGCAGGTCTTCAGGATGGAGACCTCTCAGTCCCCAGTCCATCAGACTAAAGGTCATATCCCAGCCCCGCTGCTTCGGAGGAAACAAGGACAGGAGGAGACAGGAAGTGACAGTTTACTCACCAGGTACTGTAACTGTGATGTTTGCTGTGTGCACTGAAAGTTCACAAGATGCTACTAACTCACTTACTCCTGGCTGACATGACAGAAAACAGCTTAGTGGATTTTTCCTACATTCTGTGACGTGGTTGCTTTTTGTTATCCGATTCTGTGAACATGTGAATTTCTTATTTCTGAATTTTTATCAAACGTCTCTGTGTACTTGCTATTGGAACCTCCGGGTGGGAAAAAGTCGTTTCCAAACAGTCATTTTGCGTTGACATTGATGGGTCAGTCTTTACACAAAAAACATCCAAGCTACCTTTCAAAACCAAAAACGTATTCTCTAAAGATGGTGATAATAATGTAATTACCTGTTTTTGTATCAGCAAATGTGGAGGAGATAGGACTGAAGACTATACAAGACTATATAGTTATTGTTTATATAATATATAGTTGCGTAAAGTCATTTATTTTCTTCTACCTATGACATCAGAACAACTTAAATCCAGAGCGGATTGAAGTTGTTTTTAAACTGTAAGTTAACAGAGGCAATTGCATGTGATAATAATCTGTATGATTTCAAGTTATTGTTGGGTATACATTTTGTTTTTAGTATTTAGTCTTGATTAGGGAGGAAAGTAGATTAGATCTTAAGATAAACATTTGAATTAAAGGTATCATAGTGTTCAGGATTAGAATAGAATAGAATGCCTTTATTGTCATTATACACAAGGTACAACGAGATTGAAGAAGTGAAATCTAGTAAATTTGCTGTGGAATACATCTCACTCTGTCCTTCTGTTGGAGGATGAGTGGTATCCGTCAGTTATTGGTAATACTTAAAGGGTGAGAAGTCTGTCCGTTCTGGGCTGCTATAAGACAAACCTGGTGGTGCAAGATGCGGAGTAACTAATGGTAGCAGTGAACCATTAAAATCTACCTCCTGCACCGCCATTTAAAAAATTTAACGCACCTTGTGTAACCCGGTGAGCTTATCCTCAAAAGACCGAGAATTAGCATAAATCATACATTAATCATCAGTCACACTTGTGCCGTTTTAAAATGTGAAGCAGCCTTGTGACGTTGGAGATCACTTCAGAGATGCGTGGCGCTGATATTTCACCCTGAGCGATGCCTTTGTGATCATCAGCTGTGAATAAACCGCTCTTTGCCGCAGCGACGACGATGCCCCCGACTCCCCCGAACCCCGTCTCATTCCGACTCCTCCCGAGTGCGTCTTTGATGAAGAGCTTTTCCAGCCGGCTCTGTTCGAGGAAGACTCGGAAGACGACTACACCGACGCCGACCCCGTCCTTGATGACTTTTATTTCCGGCGGGTGCAGCAGGCTCTCCATCAGACGTCTGTGAACCCAGACTATGACCGATTCTTGCCCCGGTGCTGGACACCTGAAGAGGAGGCGCGTGTTCGCACCATCCACCTGGGCTCTCAGAAAAGACCCTGGTATCGTAAAATGCAAAGCTTGAGGTCGGTGGGCCGCTTTTACTGCTCTGTGAAGCACAGCAATGCTAACTGTGTGAAGCAGACTGAAGTCAAACTAATACAAGGTAGAGTGGCAATTTTACTTACGCATAACATCCGATACATTGCTTGAACAACAGAAACCGGCTTGAGTCTGACTTAACGCATTATCTACAACATAATGTATAAGTTGTTAACATGACTTATAGTTTGCGGTGAAGCTGAAGTTGAAGCTTATCAATCCATCACACCAAGCAAAGTACATCCTAGTTTGCTTGGTATTAGCTAGAGATACTGACGCTGAATAAGTAATATTGCATGAATTCTGTTTTAAAGGTAACTGATCATGTTTTATTTTCTCATTCCTCAGCTATAAAGCCGTGGCCTCTTCTATGGAACAGTTTCATCCAGACTTTAAGTCCCACTTTGTTACATCTGACTCAGTGCAGAGCATCTCTGCCTCATCTGGAAAACCTCAAAACCATTAGTGATAACTCTCCTGTGCCAAAGATCCATAACAAACCAGACCGGCACTGAAGAGTTGATGTGTCCGCCAACTGTCCCCTATCTATGAAACCACCTGTGAACTCTACAGAAATGTTTTTTACTTTACTTGGATTGGCATTAAATCGCTCACACTCCTGCATTATCGTTTCATCAACGTCGATGAGTCATGTGTGTCGTGTCAAAGTGTCCAGAACATTGATGCATCACTCTGAATGCCACAGTGATGTTCACTCAAATGCAATAGTAGTTCAGCAGCCTCTGAAAGCATTTTTGTGATAAAGAGCCCCCCCTTTCCGGCATGGAACATTGAGGTTTTTCTCAACTAGAAAGACCGGACATATATTCAACCAACTAAAGGACATGAAAAAAATGAAAAATCCAGATTTTTCAAAAAGAACATGGGGGGGGGGGATTCATACGCCAGATTCAATGGTTAATGGTTCGTAGGCCAATGCTTTGTTTCCATGGTTTCATAGAAAGCAGACGTAACCTCCTGGACTGAAATAATGAACAGTGGCCCCAAATACTGCTGATGCAAACTAACACTGTCCTCCTCCTCGTGCATCGCATAGACAAAGTGGTATGCAAATGTGACGGAGAGACGGCCTCAGAATTGTAGCAGGAATATGCAAATCTTGCTCTGTTTATCATGTCAATATTGTAGTAGAAGTTGATAGGCAAATTAAATGTGCTGTTACTGCACATTGTGATTATCTGACATCGACTCTGGCCCATTTTTCCAGTGCTGATGACGAGGGGAGGATTTTAACGGCAACATGCTGAGTGATTCATTAGATCATCATGGTCCCACATACGACTCAGACATTATTGTAGGCAGATGTCAAGGAGGAAAATCATGTTATATTTTAGTCACCCTGTTCAAGGTCTGTGCAGTGATGTGACACTGGTGTATGATAATAAACAAACTAAAATACCACGCCACATGTGAGGTTGTGTGTAAGGCTTCATCTGTGTACCGAGATCTTGTGTTAAATCTCATGCTTTGTGCCTTTTGTTCAAAAAGTCCATGGCCTCGTCCCATCAATCGGCACCGGTCAAACATATCTTCCATGGCTACTCAAGTTTGTGTCTCCTGACTGCATCACAAACAAAGATGTGTTTATCCAAGGTTTACAGCTATGATGCAAAAATGGAGGTCAGGCCTGTTGTGCCTGGGTCACGAGGAGAACCTTTTGAACCACAGTTGGACTTAATGTTCCTGTTGCCTGTCTCCATGTGTGTCTTTGGTTCTGTAGAAAATTTCAAATCCAGGTCAGACCTGAGACACCAGTTCAGGTCAACCCTGGCTGGATTTGGTAAGTCAGTACTTTTTTTTTTTTGTGCGTGAAATCGGAGCTGGGTTAACGTCTTTGTTCAGGGGTCGACTGAATACTTGTGCCAATATGTCACATTTCAAGATCATTGAACATTGTGAAACTTGCTGGCGAAGATTTTCATTTTTTACTCTAAGTGTTTGCTCATGTTCCCACGTATCAACCTCCTTACCTACCAATAAACATCAGCTCTGAAACGCTAATCAGTCGACCCCTAGCTTCATCCCCATCTGTGCCCGTTTGTGTTCTGCTTGGCTGCAAACTCCATCATGCTACAAACGCCTCTCGCCTTGTTCCTGCCGTCGGAGCATTTGGTGACTTGTCAGAGGAATTTATGACAAACCCACAAGATTGATTGTAATCACATTCTCGGTTTCTGACATCAAATTATGTCAGTTTTGATATTCTCACCACTAAACACCACTCCAAGTCATTTGAATGGCACGTCTGACATCCTGTCGCCCGCAGCACTTCCATTACTTGCTACAAGTCAAATGTGTTGTGTTATCCCGACAGCAACAGCTGCTGCCATTTATACTGCTGCGTTATTTGACTTGCATGGGACCCTCCTGCCTCGCACTTGATTATGGATTCTGTTGTTGGGATGCAGAATGTGTCGCGTTGCTGCAGTTAATACTGGTGCCTGACATGTATTTTGTACGTGTGTGTGTGTGTGTGTATGCATGAAGACACCAGTTGGAATGTGCGTCATGCTTGCTCGGCTGCACAATGTTCTGAAGTGACACTAAAATAAAGTGCCATTGTCTTAAATTACATCTTTGCTCTGCATATCCATTATTCATTGTAATGCCCCTTTTTTTTCCCTTTGTCTCTGTGAAACAGGAGTAAATCACTCAGCGATATCCCAATGGTCTACCCGGTGTGCAAACTTCCTAAGCAGAACACCATTCATGATGGGGACACCGGCATAGCACAGGAGAGGAAGCAAGACGACGGCTTGATGAACAGCGCCGCCACCAAGGACAGTGATGCTCAGTGGCAGGATGTGAGTCAAACATAAGTCTGTTCAGGAGCCACTGAACATAAAGAATTGTTTCCCCATCCAAAGGTTTGTTTTTGTCGACGTTTGAATGTTAAATGGCCAAAACTACTGCACATAATGCTGGAGGCGATCGAGGGACGGTGAATGGGTTAGAGAAGAGTAGTTTGGGGGCTGATCCTGGATTTTTAAATCCACTCGAACAATGCAAGATTTCAATGATTGTTCATTTTTGATGTTGTGGATCTTGATGCCAAATCCGAATTATATTTTATGTAGAATATATTTTATTACTGACACTACTAGAACAGTTTGACTGTCGCAGATGTCACAGTTTTCACCATCTCCCTAAAGCACAATGTAGAGTTCCTGCCCCTCTTTCACAAAGAAGCTCGGACTGCTCTGATTGGCCAACTGGTCCTTGTCTCTTGTGGTCAACTGCTCCCGGCTGATGTAGGAAGTGGCCTGTTCAGTGACATATCACATTCACCACTGCAGTGACATCAGCTCAATAAGGCAGTGTGACAAAATGGAAAACAAATCTATAATCTCTAGTGATTTTTTTTGTTTGTTAGAGATAGAGATCGCCCCTGCTGCAGAGTATCAAGGTTTTTAAGCCACTAAAGGAAAAGGAAAAATAAAGAATGCGTAATATGACTACTGCAAGATTTATAATTCAACCATTCAGATAGATAGATAAAATTACAGCCATTCAGATAAATACATAATATGACAGATAGAGAACTTTATTAATCCGCAGTGGGAAATTGTATTAAAAAGACATCTGCTTGAGCGAAAAATAACGTGGTTCTTGAATCTGTTTCAGGACTTGACAAAGTGGAAGATTCGTCGCCGGAGCACCAAGACAGATCGCCGCAGGAAGTCATTGGACAGAGAGCATGTGATCACCCAGATGGCCAACGGCGCTCTGAGCAGATCTGAGAAGAATGACACACATACTGGCAGATCACTGAAGAGGTACACTAAACTGAACTGGTTCCCAAAGCCGAGGTGCTTGTCAAGCCACAGTTAACTCATGTAACTCGACACATGTCCTCCCCCTCCATGTTTTCTGCCTCCTGCGTTACACCGGCTCCTCTTCTCTTACATGCCAACTCCTCAGAGAGCAGCCGTCACCTCGCAGGAACAGACGAGCTCTGCTGTCCCGTAGCTACGCCGCTGAGGCACCTTTTACCTCCACAGCTACAATCATACCCCATAACTCGGCAAACACTCTGGTGAGTTTGCACCCGTGCCTTTTGAATCTATTTAAGTATAATTGTGGTCGAAATGCCAAGCATCAGAGGGTCTCAAAATGGCTCGTCTCTTCTCAGAGGTCATCAGTTGGAGTCATGCCGGCCGCTGATGGGAAGAGTTTTGGAGAGGAGACCCAGGTTCCCTCTCTTGCCTCGGACGGAGCAGGAGCCACCACGCCAACTGGAAACTTCCCGTTCAGCTCTCGGACTCAAGTCAGAGCTCAGTGCTCAGGCCCGTTGCCGCCTCAGCCCACATCTGGCCCGACCCTGCTCCAAAACATTCCTACAAACCAAATCTCCACTCTGGTCACAACGCTGCAGCCAAAAGAGGCCACAAAACCCGCTACTACTCACAAGGACCTTCCAGTGAATCAGACGTCAGTGGAGGATGGAGGAGGGCCGGATGCTGCAGGTGCCTACTCGTACTTGTCCAGACCCGCACCATGGTGCGGTTCTGCCAGTCTCCCCCGTGGTTACCGCAGGTCCGAGGGCTCAACACGTCTCTCGGCTGCCATCACAGCCAGACCCTTCGGGGCCAAGCCGTCAAGGATGTCGTCGCTACCGAGAATCTGTAATGTGAGTTTGACTATAGGGCTAAATCTAAAACTTACATGAAAGAAATGTATAATTCAGCAACTGGTGTTGGGGCCTAGTCATGGCTGCTGTGAACCCCATTCTGGTTCATTAGCAGCATGGCTCCACTTGAAGTTGAACTCAGATGACCTTTGACCTACAACCTTCATACAGTCGTCTTTGTAACCATGTTTTTCGTTCCACGTTGTTGCTGGTTATGCTCCAGATGGTGACATGGATGAAAGGATGGAGATAACTAATAGAAATGCATAGGTGCATTATTGACATATTGAGACAGCTGACATGTCGGGTCCCCGAATCTGCGTCCGAAAACCTCCATCGCCTCCTGGTGGCTGGCTCTAATACAGTTGTACGATCCCACCTTTTCGGTGTCAGTGGGGGTAGAGACAGTATTTATCTATTTGTTTTTAAAAACATTTTCTGTAAATGTAGGTTTGTCTTTTGACTCATTTCAAGATAACAGGTGGAAGTGGAGACATGTCCTCCATCTTAGTACAATCTCTGGTCTCTACAGTGATGGGAGAAAATATTTCACTTTGAATTAAGAGCCGCCAGCTGCACATAATGTGTTTTAGTGTGGACAGTTTTATGTTTTAAGTAGGAGTTGTAATTCTCCAGCTGTAAGTCTGGCTCTTAGACTTTAATGCTGGGAAAGCTGTATGGGGAGTTCTTAAATTCACCTTATGGACTCCAGTTATTTAAAATAGTGGTTCCTGTGTGAGTGCATCAGTGAGCTTGTGTTACCTTCTCTTCTTCTTGGATGGTCTTTGTCCTCATTAATTATAGAAACGGTGTCAATCCACGACGAGAAGACACACTTTTATTTCCACGTTTCTCGTCCTTGTCGACATCAGTATGAACTGTCTCGCTTCAGTACGGTTATGTTGACATGTGTCCGCTCTGACCCCTGGCAGGTTGGCAACCATGGTTCACAGATGAACCGCGAGAAAGAAAGTACCGCGTCTGCACCCAGCAAATCTTCTTTGAAAAGACAAACTGCCGCCACTCATCTGAAGAGCGAGCACCACATTTCACTCAAAGCCAAGAAATCTAACCAGGTTGAGCAGAATGGTGCAGAGCAGGTGGAGGGGATGGGCTCCAGTATCCCCACTAAGACCAACGGATTCCACCATCAGCCGTGCACCCAGACCCAGACCCTGCCATCGCAACCTCATACAGCTCCACAAGCCCAACACTACAACAGCTCCAGTCCGCAGACATCTACAAAGGTATCAAGTTATTTTACCGCACCCGTCTCATGCACATCTGTCATCTACAAATCTAGGATTTAATTGCATTTAATGAAGCTGTTTTATTCATATTATAGGGGATTAACAGATTGCATGCATTTATTAGTCATTGATGCTAAGAATCCCTTTTTAATATGATGTAATGCAGGACTATATCAGCTGGTATTATTAATGGATTATGAAGTGATTTAAATACAATGCACAGTTTTCAAAGATGCCATGATTGCAGAGGAGGAAGAATTTATAGTAATATGCACTGATTTGATTAATTTTAGTTTTATCCCAGCAAATCCCAATGTAGATTATCTCAAGGCACTTTACATAATAAGATTACAAGTTAACCAGCAGCTTCAAATTGAGCAAAAACATGTTGACGAGGGAAAGAGACCCACTTGTCACATTAATAAAAGCAGTTAATCATAGATGATAATGCTGATGATGAAAATGACTGTATGAAAATAATTGCTCATGTAGTGTAAAGACTAAAATTTCAATATTTAGTCTGACTTCATTTATTATGGCAAATTAACACCGTACCAATTTGTGTACAGTCTGTTCTGGTGGGGTTTCCATCCCCTACAGTGTTTTTCCAAATGTCAAAGAGTGAGGTTAAACCACTTTTCTCAAATCAAATGTTTTCCATTTTGGCGACTTTTTGTGTTTTAATTGTGGTTGCTGAGTCACGGTTAACAATTTGTCACTCTTTTTTTCTGCAGTGACGAGTTAAAAATGTCTGCTATGGAAAAAAGACCCTATATCATTGTTAGTTTTGCAGCACTCCGTTCTCCTTTGTGGACCACTGTAATTGGTGCTCACACTCTCCTGTTTATTTAAAGATTATCGATCATCACTTTGAACATACAGGAAACAATATAATACCTGATCACTACAAACCCCATGTATTTGATGATGGTCACCTGTGAGTGTGTCCCTCATCCCTCACTGTACTTGTGCAGCAGGCCTCTGAAGTCTCTGATTTCCATCAGGAAGCCCAAGACATTGGATCACAAGGTGTCGTCTCCTTTACATGTCATGTATGTGTGTGTGTTTCAGGTGGATTACAGTAACATGAGAGTGAGTATAACCCTTAAACCCAACAGTGTAGCAGACTTTGGTTTCCAGACCCACTGGGACTCGAAAGGAGCCAGAATAAAATTCATTCAGCCCGGTAAGATGCTCTCTATTTTTAACTCTGCACAACTGTATTTTTGTAACATGATTAATTGATTGCTTAAGAACTGAAATGGCTACGATTAAGTCACTTGAATATTGTCTAAGATGATGGTTATGTTGCTTTGTACTGGCGTAATATTGTCTGCTTCTCACACATGCTTTTGCACAGTTAGTGTTGTGTGAGTGTGAACGGCTCAAGTTGCTTATTCGAGACATTACAACATTTGTGCATCAATTTCTTGAGCCAAAATGATCATGCGGCCAAATGAAATTATGTAAACAAAGACAAATGTGGAAATCATCCGAAGTGGTGATGATAATGGTTTACATGAGAGGAGGAATGATCATTGGGTGTTTTTCACTGATGCACGTCCCGTGTGTGTGTGTGTGCGTGTGTGTGCGTGCGCGTGCGTGATTTCAAACTCGACCATAAATGTTTAATTAGATGTGAGAGAGGTGTCACTTAACTCGCCGCTGTGCACTTTTGCTTTGCTGGCCCACTATTCCATTTTGGAGCTGCGACCTCCCTTATCCTCATTACCGCTTCTTCCTCAGTTTTGTGCTGGGCGAATAATTCCTGAAGCTGGCACCTCTGAGCCGCGCTGTCCGCTCTCTCATCTCTCCTCATTGTCCTGATGCCTGGCCTCTCTCTCTCTCTCTCCCCCCCCCCCCCCCCCCCCCCCCCCTCCCCCCCCCCCCCCCCCCCCTCGCTCCACAGGCAGCCCAGCGGAGCTCTGCCAGCTGTGTGTGGATGATGAAATCGTGGCTGTCGACGGAGTCGCGGTGGCGCACCTGAGCTACAACCAGTGGACAGATAAAATGACATCTGCCCTGCAAACAGGCCGCCTGAGCATGGACCTCAGGCGCTACGGCAACAAGGGTGAGATAAGCAGCCAAAAATAAGACGCCTGCCGGTGGTCAAATAACTTACGATAATATAACCTCGAACAAGTTGGTTTATCACGTAGCCTTGTTTTTTTTGATGGCTGCTCGTTGTCATTAGATTGGAGCTCCGGTGAGAGGAGTCATCTCACCCAGAGCAGGATGACCCTCAATCTGACGGCCGCTGCACCCGTTCTGATAGGTTGTCCCGATCACCATGCCAACGGCACTGCCTCCACAGAAGCCGCAGCCTTGACATTCAACGAGCACACGGGCAACGTGAGCAATGTTTTAGCCACTTTTATCACCTCGTTCCAAATATCGGACGCACAAAGGTCGTTTTTAATTAGTGATGTTCATCAGGCAGATCTTGGTTTTCTCTCACCTGCCCAGGTTAAAGCAGGTAAAGTCACGGATGGAGGGTTTGCTGGCAGCCACAGGACCGCCGCAAGCAAAGGTAATAACAGACTGGAGCAGTGACATTGCACAAAACATGACGAGCATTCCTCCGAAGGAATTCCTCCTCAGATGTCATTTCTCATCTCGTCCTTTCTCTTCATGTCAGCCCATAATAGTATTATTAGGATGAATCAGAAAAGGAGAGCAGAGTTTTTCAGAGAGAAAGGTAAAAATCCAGTGTGAACTTTAGCTTGGGTGGCTGGGGCTTGGCTAATTGATTGGTAGCCTGTTCGCTAAGGGCAAAGAAAAATGTACGCGTTCAGTTACATTGCGAGTAAGATTTGAAAAGTCCAGAGTGCAAGTCAGTTTCTTTTGGCAGAAATAAAGGAATTATACTCATGTTTTAATCACTGTATATCCTATGTGTATCCCATTATCCAAGAATAAGCCCTTTATAATTACACTGTTCAGCGGATCCACTTAACGCAGGCTGCCATGTTTCTTTAAAAAAAATTTTTTTATTTTTTTTACAGTAGCTCAGAATGGACAAACTAAACCGATTTTGAGTTGTAATGACTACTAAAGGCTACAATAGGTTTTACCACATGGTGAGGGGTATTCATCTCCCAACATGCTACCCCACCTCTAGATGTCAACAATCCCATGCACTGTACCTTTAAGAAGGGGCTTTGTAAAACCTGTTTACTCCAGGACGTTTTACTTTAGGACCTATTAAGAATATGATATATCGACATTATTTAGCGCATGTGTTGCATACTTTATCTGAAATATATTTATTTGTGCGTCTTATTCATCCTGATGTGAATTCAATACTGCCATCACCACACTGCTTTTCATGTTGTCTTTTAGTTCTTTTTCAATATTGATATAAGCATACTGTCGTAAAGCTGCGCGCAACACCAACGTGCCATTTATTTCTCATTAAAGTCCAGTAACACACTGGTCTGTAACATAGTGTGTAATGGGTACTTCCCTATAGGCTACCTCAACTAATCTAAACCTATGGGTAAGTGATAGTGGGAGTCTTATATCACCCTCTTGCTGCTGGCTTGAGTATGAAAAGTTTTGACAGGTTTAAATCTATCTTGTTCCAACCTGCAGAAACCCTGATTAGTCCATTGAGAGCAGCTCTAACTCTGAAATATGCACCATGGCTTTAGATTCACACACTTTATTTTTGCTTTTAAAAGCTTTCCAATAGTCCTTTGTACAGTTGCAGTTTAACCAGCGAACTCGCAGCCGCGGTCATGTCTCTTAATGTACCTCATGTTGTTGCTCCTCTTCCTGCATCTTTCCATGTGTGAGTGGGTTTTAATTATTCATCGCCAACATCCTCATTGGTCTGCACAAGGCCCGCTATGTAACTCCGCCTCCTGTGGTTGTTAATGACGCTTGTGTGTGTGTGTGTCCTGCTACAATGGCTCCTCTCCTCGGGCTCTGCAGGATTCAGCTCCTGGGTTTACTTGTGTGGTAAAAGTCCTCACCCGTGTGTGCTGTTGGTTTTACTGTAGCATGTAGAAGCTGTTATGAGTGTTGTGGACATGAGGGGGCATGTACAGAGCTGATTTGTGTGCACATGCAATGTTTTTCTTTTGCTGTAGCACATTTGTTTTCTCAACTTCTTTGTCTTTTTTCCAGCTTTCAAGAAGGAAATGAATAATGAAATACTTGGAAATAAAAGTAATTAAAATGATAGTTAAAGCACAAACGAATCAAACGGTTACTGATGAGGAAGCTGTAAACAAGATGTAACGTATTGTCAAATGATTTAAATACACTATGATCAGAACAATTAGAAAATGTATACTTTTTTAATGTGCCTTTTATAAGGTTGAATGAGCTTGTAGAACTTGACAGTATACGGCTGCATGTTCAAACCCAGCACTGGCCCTGAAGCTGTCATTCGTGTGTTTGTTTGCTGCTCAAAAAGACACTGTGCTTAAAGTGTGTGTTTTTATTTTAAGTACAGTGAGAAACCAGGCATGGATGCACAAAAAGCTCAAAAGCTCTGTCATGTTACAAAAAGCTCCTCTGATGTGTCTTCAGCCTTGGGGTAGCATGTTTGTGTGTGTATGACCTCCATGATGTTGAGTTTTCTTTGCTGACGTGTTGTTTTCTCACACAGGAGGCTCAGAGTCTGCAATATCTGATGTAAGTTACCGCACAACTTCATCAAAGATATGTTAATGCATGTTCAAACATCTTCCTGTGTGTGTGTGTGTGTGTGTGTGTATTCAAAGTGTGTTTACCTGTGTGTGCGTGCGTGCGCAAGCACTGTGCTGTGATAATATACGAGCCCACAGTCTGTCTGTGCACCACCACCAGCTCCAGGTGCCATCCCTCAGCCCCTCCTCATCCAGCTGGTCGTGGGACCACGAGGAGGATCGACGGCGGCAGGAGAAGTGGCAGGAAGAGCAGGAGCGCCTCCTGCAGGTGAAGACCCTTTACTTTCCACCACGGAGTAGGAATGCTTTTATTAATCATAATATTCATCCTGAATATAAAGTAACCTGTGTGTGTGTGTGTGTGTGTGTGTGTCAGGAGCAATACCAGCGGGATCAGGAGCGGCTTGAGGCAGAGTGGCGGAGGGCACAACAAGATGCGATGGGGGATTTGAGCAGGAAGTCGGGGGTAATGTGCCGTCCTCAGAGCCTTTCCTTCGCTGCAGAGCATTTTTAAGTTTAAACCGAGTTCATAAAAAAAGTAATTTCAAGATATTAGTCTATAAAGTCTCTGCAGAAAGCCGCTTTTCTACCCCAAGTATGTAGACTAAGCCCGTGGCCCCTGGGTGATGGTATTTTATCCCCTGTGCCAAGGGGGAGGTTATGTTTTCACCTGTGTTTGTGTGTAATTAAAAGGATTAGGCAGAAGTTTACAGGATGGATCAGCGCTGAAGTCGGTGGAAGGAAAATTCCGCTAAATTAAATTCTTGGAGTCTAGATGTGATGATGGATCCCATCCTCGCTTGTATGGCAGAGCCAGGGAATTTCCTCTGATTTCCTACATGTTAAAGACTGATACCTGAGAGCAAGTGCTGTTTAGTGCAGATCCAAATGAAAACATGCATCTCATGACTTTAAATGTGATTATATATAAATAGGAAAATATCTCCTCTGAATAAAATAAACCTGAACCAAGTAGAGTTTTTCAGTCATCCTGTGGGTTGGTTCTGGCCCGCGGCTTTTACGTTTGACACCCTGGGTCGACATGGCAGCTGCCATGTCTCTGCTCTAGCTGCAAATGAACAAACCAAATGCCTCCATAGCCTCTCTTTGCCATTTGAGGCCAGGGTTATTGCTTTAGCCGCATTGTCATTCCGCCACTAGTTGCCACCAAAATCTACACATAAGCACTTTTCAAATGTACTATTTCCTAATGTTGTTCATGTTTTTAAATCAGACTCGCCTCCAGATGACAAACGGTAGAGAGGGTGTGTCCAGCACATGGATGCCAGTGAGGGCACCGACCAAAAGAACCACGGAGGAAGAGCCGAGTCTTAATGGAGACGAGCCGAAAGAGTCGGAGCGTAAAACTCAGCCTGACGCAGAGCAGAGTGACACCATCACCGGGCAGGACTGGTAAATTACATTTCCTCTGCTTGTTATAATGTCAGATCGTATTCATTCTCCCCGAGCGGTTTTTAATGCATGATACAAATTCATTTTACAACATGACTCGCGTGCTCTCTGTCTGCTGCTGCGTCTGCATGTGCTCGGCCCTAATGTTGTTTCGCGCTGCACCTCAGGGCTGTGGAATCTTGTGGCTTTGCTCGGCTGTCTCCGGCGCACAGGTCAGAACAAGATAAGCTCAGTGTGTCTTTTCCTTGAAGCCAACATCAACATGCAACAGTGGAGTGTAAACCCAGAAACCCCCTCGAGTCGGACTCAATAGAATAATGCTGGCCGTGTGTGTGTGTGTGTGTGTGTCTCTCTCTCTCTCTCCTCCTCAGGGCAAAGTCCCTGTCTACCTCGGCATTAGCCGGCTCCCAAAAACAGACAAGAGGTGAGTCTGAGCGCCCTGTCGTAATGTCCCCCTCTGGTTCGGTGATGGACGGGGGGGCGGGTGGCTAACCCCTCTGGCTCTGACAGGTGCGGGCGATCAGAGGAAGAGGAAAGGCCAGTCTCAGTCCAAGGCCGAGCTGGAGAGGCAGCGGATTTTGGAGGAGATGAAGAAGAGGACGCAGCTGCTGACCGACAACAGCTGGATACGTCAGCGCAGCAGCAGCTTCTACAAGGAGCCGGTCTACACCGGGGCTCCCCTGAAGAGGTGCGCTCGTTTTCGCCACGTTGTTTACGCATACCACCGAGCAGCGTCTCTCAACCCACCGGTGTCTTCTCCTCTGCAGGTACGAGTCTCTGGACAACCTGGATTGCCTGCGTCAGTCCCCGGTCTCGGCCTCCATCTTCAGTTTCCCTCGTCCTCACTCGGCCGCAGGTTACTGCGCTCCGAGCAGGAACTCCTCCTCCCGCTACAGCACGGGATCTATAGGATCCAGGAAATATGCAGCAGTAGACACGGCTCATCGTGGAAGGTCAGCAACTTTGGGGGTCTTTTGCGTTTGTTGTTATACTTAAAGCTGCTTTAACATTATCCCTAACACTGAGTCAGGTTACCCCCCCCCCCCCCCCCGCAAATATAGAAAGCCCTGATCAGCTCACTGGATATAATCACAACTGTTCTGTAGGTTATTGTTCTGGCTTCTCTGTGAAAACTGAAATACTTCCTCACTCTGCTTTTTCGGATGCTTTGGTGCGATGATTGTCCACTCGGGCTGTGTTCACAGCAAAAGAATGGCTGTCGTTGTGACTGTATTCAAATGGTGGAGCTGTGTTCAGAGCGCCCTCTGCTGAATGATACAGCAATGACTTCTGATGTGATGCTTTCAGGCTGTAGGGTTTATCTGAATGAGTCCTCATGTCCTCAGGGAGTAGTCAGTGTTTCTCTTGTGGTCGAGAGTTAAAGAAGAATCACCATGAATTGTTATGTTTCTATTATTTGCAATTGTTGATTTTGTAGCTTGTAACTTGATATGCAGAGTCAGGGCGAAGAAGTAGAAACGGTATGTGCGTGAACACTGACCCACACTGCTGGATTCCTGCTGCCTGACTGTGCTTTTAGACTCTTATCGTGAAATCGTCACAGTCCGGCGGGCGCCCCCATCGCTTTAAGAGGACACGTTCATTAGCATGTTGATGATAAAGACTTTTTCACCTCCATCACAGTAGGCTCTATGTGCACACTCGGAATACTTTTACATCACACAGGCTTACCCACAGGTCCTCTGGAAGTCTGTGAATATAAATGTACAGTTAAGGCATTAATTGATACAGTTTACTTTTCCGAAACAAACTCGGGGGTCATGTAAAGTTCTTAAGCCCGTGTTGTTGTTCGCCGTGTCATTGGTCTGCGGACATGATGTCACAGGGTCAGCTGGAGTTCTTTTCTCACTTCCCTCCCGCTCCTCTTCCTCAGTGAGTGGCCTGGCACTGACATTTCAGAGGAACTGAAACAGGAGCTCTCGTTGGGACCTGAAACCGGAGGCCCCGCTGAGATCTCTGCTGTTCACAAGACAAGCGTGAGTATCGATCTCAGTCAGACGATGGACGTCAAGTGAAACGGGTCACCTCTGTTTTCTGTTCCTTACGGCGTCGCCCTCAACAGGTGACTTTTACAGGGCTTCTCTTAAAAAATCTCAAAGTCTAAAAATCATCTGAATTGTAGGTCTGTACAACGTTAAAGGCACATTATGGATCATTTGGTTAAAATAATCTCCATTTCTTTTGGCTGAATTGCAATATACGATTACTATTATGATGTTTTGAATGAATTTGTAATCATTTGTTTGTACAAGTTGTTTTTGCCTTACCCCTGGAATTAGTCATTAATTGATATAAACCTTAAGAGCAAGTCCCCTTTGCGGAGGCCACCATGTTTTTACCATTACCCAGAATGATGAGTAGGATTTTGTAACACCTAGTGGTGAAAATCCCCACACGCCTATTTTGGACTTCGGTGAAAAGGTGATGGCACAGTGAGGACCTTCTCTTCATTTTAATATGTGAAAAATAGCAACGTCGGCATTTGTGTCAATGAATTTTGAAAAAATCAGTATAGTTATTTGACTTTACAGTTTTGCCAACAGAAATGGAATTAGTTTCACCTTAATCTCACTCGCTGGCCCTTATATTATTTATGACTGATTACTCAGCATTAAATCCAGTTTTGTGAGTTCATGGTTGGTGGGATGTGTTAATATGTTATGAAGTTCATTAACTTTTCAGACACTTGTGGCACCGCCCAGCGACCAGCGTGCCGTGCTCCAGAACACAGAGTAAACGGTCGAATGATGAGATGTGGAAACGCTGACTCGTCATGACCTTCACATCCCAGAATAACTGACCTTAATGTAAAATGTTATTCTCTGGATCCACAAGATACAGAAAACTCCTCAAAGTTTCTTTTTAGTCAGATAGTTGTTTGTCCCCTTTTGATGCTAATTTATTTCTGAGAGAATGTAGATTTATATGAAATAAAATAGAAAGGAGATTTATAACGAGTAGTGTTTGTATAATGCTTTTAATGTAAGGTTAATGTTTGGTGTTAATTACTTTTGTAGCCCATTAGTGCTTTGAATACAGATATTTCTTAATGTAAACCCCTGTACGGTGGCACATGTCCAACACTCTGTTCTTATGAAGCCCCCTCACCTTGTAAAAACACTTTGGGTTCAAGAAGTCAGTGGTTTAAATTCAACACGTGTATTTTCTCACATGACAATGGGCCATTTAACTGAAATATTTTTGTAAATAAAGTGCACTGAACAATATCAGTGAAGGCCTTTGTTATTCTATGATGTGCCACATGATGGCATCATTGGTCTCATAGAGAAATGGAACTAAAGATGGAGATGAGATCACTACATTTAAACTGTGGGACTGTTGTGTACTATATGACATAATAGTATGGAATGGAAAAATGTCATTACATTGACACTGCAGTACAGAAGCTTCAGAAGCTGCTACAGAAGCAGTAGCTTCAGAAGCTTTTACTGGGACTTGTATATTAAACTAAATTATACACATTGAACCCTTAACTCTTTATCTAGGAGTGAATCAAATGGAAAGAATTCATAGATGGATCCATTGCTCTTGTACATTTGGGACTAAAACCTTTACTTTATCTCCGCGTCTTTTGTGTATTGCACAAACTTTGCATTTGTTTAAAGGTGCATTATGCAACTTTTTCTTTCAAATGACTTTATAATGTATAATGATACTCGGTTGCATCTCTGGGCCTGTGGTCAACAGTCATGTGAAGGAACAGATCGCACTTTCCTGGGAAAACGGTGTCCATGTGACAGTTGTTTGCTTAGCAGCAGATGGTCTCAAGTGCTTGAGGTATCTTTAGCTAGCTAGCGCTGATACTGTGGTGCTACTTCATAAAAGGAATTAATAAACAATTGCCTTGGAGCTTCCACTGTACAGGTCAAAGGTCACGAGTCTATGTGATTTTTGGAAGGTTAAAAAGACGCTTCTACCATGTACAGGAAGTAGCAAATCCTCTGCTGTCACACAGGAGAATAACTTTTTAATCTTTAGATCTGTCCGATATTTCACTAAAATGACAGTTAATTCAACTCAACATTTTCAGAAATCATCTTTGCATCACAAGTACATTGACGAGGAAGTTATCTAAACCGGGAAGGTTGCCACGGAAACGGTCATGTTTGTGCCATGTTTTAAAAATACCACAGTTGGAAACATAGTGGTTATAAATGACTTCTGCTGCTCGGCCTTTGTTTTTATCGATCTAACTAAACCACAGCATCAATAAAAGTCTTTGTCCTGCAGATACAGCCACTACCCTATTTTTAAAGGGAGGATTCCTCTTCCCCTTTTCCTCCGGCCGTCTCTTCTATATTTAGCGTTTGTTCAGACAAAGACTGTTTTTATCACCGAGTGAAACGTCGCCATAAATGTTAGTGTTATTACAAAGCACGTTTGTGGAGCTATATCTTTTGTGAACACAGTCCAGGTCTGACTCTTGTAAAGTCAACTCTGCTATCAATTACCGCTGGACTCGGGTTTCTGTTTGCATAAAGTGCCGCAGACACAGAAACGTTCCGGTCTCTACTCGCTGAAACAGTTTGAATGTGTTTTAGTAAAGTCAAAAGGTCGCACATAGACATCGTGTTAAAGGTGCAGTGTGTAAGATTCTGGTACATTTTGTGTCACTTTTATCTGTAGAACTAGAATTACAAAAATATTATATCGACATTTTTACAAATGTAGAATCCCCTCAATGCATGACTTGCTTTTTACATAACACTAAAATGAGCCCTTTAATGTATATTTACACTAGGAGGGGGGGTTCACTGTATGGGGGCCGCCATGTTTGTACAATAGCCCAGAGTGGGCGTATTAAACATCTTTTGAGCTGTAATGACAACTGGGGGCTGCCATAGATTCTCCTGCGTGGATACGATACACAACTTCACCTGTAGATGTCGCCAAATCTTAGACACTGCACCATAAGTGCAAGACTTTGTAATTTGAGTGAAGCGACTCGCCACAAGAAACTGATGACACAAGACTGAAGTGACAAAAGGGAAGAGAAAGTATTGTCCTCAGACCTCTGAAATGAGGAAGTGCCCTAAAACACTCTGTGGTTTTGTATGCGTGTGGCTATAGTGATCATAGTGGTTTGTACAGTGGCCCTGAATGGACAAACTGAACCCTTTGAGTTTTATAGATAACGGAAAACTGCCTGAACGTTCTCGCACATGCCTAAAAAGGATGAATGTAATGTGCAACTTAACCACTAGACGCGACTAAACCCTACAACACTGTGGCCTGGATTCAGTCTTGTAGCTCTAAAAAAAAAAAAAAACCCTTCGATGTTCCAGTGGCCCGCCCACTCTGACCCCGCTGTCATTTCCGGGCCTACTGTACTCCTGGCATTTAACTGGGTCAGGCCGGAGTCGCACAGAGTCGTCCTGGACATATGGAGCATGTCAGAAAGTGAAAAACGTCCAGTCTGTGGGGAGCCGAGGACCCCCCCCCCCCCCCCCCCCCCCCCCCCCCCCCCAGTCTGTGGGGAGCAGAGGCCCCCCCCCCCCCCTCCTCCTCCTCCACAAAGGTCGGGTCACTGTGAACCAGAAAAAAAAGGAACATTTCCATCCGTCAGGCCGAGTGTCCTGCGCGACCCCACTTCCACATCCCAGCATGGCTCCTCTGCTGCCCCCAGAGCTCAGGGCTGCGAGTCGATGGAGAGATTTCTCAGAGGGATCTGTTGCGCTCCTCTTGTCCCACCGTCCCAGATTGTCCCCCCCCTCCCCCTCTCTCTCTCTTTCTCGCTGTCTCTCGCTCTCTCTCTCTGGCCTCGTTTTGCCGTGACGACGCGTTTGTACAAGTCACACAGAGAGGTGGCAGTTAAGCTCGGTGACGGCTGATGTTTGCGATTGTGATTGTGTTGCCACACAACTTCCTCAAAGGGAGGAAAGCGCTGCTCCACTTTACGCTCAAACAAGCGTCGTGTGAGGAATTCAATGATCTGTAAAGGTACGGTTTGAAAGATTCAGTTACACTAGTGGTGAAAATTGAGTATTGCAGCCAACCCTTCCGAGCTAACGCATCCATCTCTTTTTTTCTTTTTGAAAGCAAAGGTGTATTCTGCAGCTTTTAAAAAAAAAAATGCAACTTTGTGAACAGGCTCTGAAGCTCGATACGAACTCCGCAAGAACAGAGCACTTTGTTCTTGCTCCCAGGGCTGCAAGAACAAAACGATGTCAAAGGATGAGTTCTTGCTGCTTCTTCTCGACACATCATCCGGGCAGAACTCTGCTCTTGTTCTTGTGTCCGACAGCTGTCGTGTGATTGGTCAGAAACGTGTTCTACACTCAAAGTTCTCGGGAGGTATGAAATGTCCTGGGTTCTTTCAGCACTAGGAGCAAGAACACATTTCTCTGTTCTTGCGGAGCATGGATTGAGCTTTTACAGCAGCTACAGAAATAGATTTCCTTTCAAGTCTCCTCCATCAGCCGATTGTCACATGTCACGTGACTCAAAGTGACGCGAATTGTGCCTCCCTCGCAAAATGATGTCGGTCTTATGCATGTTACGTGTTGGGAGCTTGGTCCCGGGGCTGTGATCCTGAGTGGTCGTGGCCTCAAAAGCAAAAACTTCAGAATAATGAACTAATCACAAGCGCTCTATTCGTCTATGTTCTAAATTTGCTTTTCCCTCATAGACCGTGAATATCGATGAACCGAGTGTCTCTGACGTCATTTTTGGATTTCTGCCGAGGGCTCACGAGGCTCCTCCCACTTACGAGCTAAATCCGAAAAAAAGGGCAAGGAGGCGGAGCACAGGTAGAACTAAGAGAGGCCTCATGAGGGTTAGAGCCAAAGCCCAGCCACAACCCTTGACAACGCCCCGTTAGCTGAGGCGAAGGAGCTAATAGCACCAAGCTAACGACGATGTCAACTGCCAATCAAATGATAATTATGCACAAAAAAAGCCCACCCCTAATTTGAGACCCAAAACCATAGTTTGAAGCGTGTTGAATTCACCTCTGAAGTCGGCCATTTTAACATGGGAGTCTACGGGGAGTGAGAATTCTGTTGCTGAAACGGTCCTTTAAATGTTTGCTTCTGTCATCCATCTTGGAGAGGAGCTCAATTTGCAGGAGTCTCTGAAATTGACACTTAACATTTCTGTCATTTTAAAAGTGTGGGGAAAAACATCTGGACGACAAACGGAGCCAGTTTCGGAGGCTGAAGCCGGATGTGAGTCTTTAAGATTTTAAGTGACAGTCGAACATTGTTGTAAGCGTGAAACACGTGATGGGAAGTCTCCGCAGTTTGTAAAAGCTTCTGTTTCT
>JAFBJT010007546.1:158018-200913 GCA_016785325.1 Chascanopsetta lugubris
ATTTCCCCCCAAATAACAACAAATGCAGAGAGAATAAGTTTGAAAAGAACATAATGTGACAGATTCCTCTGATATCTCCTGCAGCAATTAACCGATGGGAAATTAATTAGCAGCCGCTAACCGTTTTAAACGGAGAGGAAATTATTTGCAAATTTAAGCCAAAATGGAAACAAAAAGCAAATGGAACTGGTGCTGGGGAGAAGATGTGCCACTCGCAAGAGGAGGCACATCTGAGGAGACGTGTAATGGAAGGGAAATTTAGTATCAAAAGAGTGCCAAGTGACAAGGGTAGAGAGAGAAGACGCATGGAAGGAGATTGCAAACAAAATTAATGCCAGCTTTGCTCTTGTCGTTTGTACTCTGTGGAATACAAAAAAAAAAAAAAAAGAAAAGAAACGCTTTTACATCCCCGTCACAAGTGTGTCAGGAGATTGCAGCTTACAAGAAGGCCGCTTCTGCAACTGGTAAGCTATAAAATTACTCCATTCCGAATTATGCATATTACTTCAGATAACGTATTGTTCGTGACCAGTGCCGCATTGTTCGGCGGGTGCGCTTAATGCGTCAGGACCGCTGCTTGTACAATCGCATTTCTCAGGCTGACATCTTAGAAAACGATGTGAGGGGAGGAACAGGATGCACTTTGATGTTGTGCTCTGCACCACAGGTAAAGGAATAAAGTTTTCTTCTCCAACTATGAAAAGGAGGAAAACTCTGCTTCAACCACGAGTGCATTCACATTGCTGACCAGATCTGGGTTTTTTAAAATAGAAAACGAATTGACTTATCCCCCCGGTCTGCTTTTTATTGCTATTTTATTTTTGTGCATTGAGGAGCTTTGCACCCTCTTATCACTCAGACATCTTTTCAGAGCTTTCAGCGCATGCAGGGAAAAAGCTGCTTTGCTCCAAAAGAGCCTCTCACTGTGACGACTGAGCTGGCACCATAATTCTAGGATTGGTTCATAAGGGTGTTTGTAAACATTGGCATCACACTTTAGCTGAAATGTGTAAAAGAAAATAAAAAATACACCCACCACAGACAGATTGCACCTCCCATGTTGATGACTAGGCTACTGCGTAGTAGAGCATACTGTAAGTAAAGTCTTTATGGATGTTTTTACATAGTATGATGCCATCTTGACATCATTTTCTATTTCCTGCCTTCTACTTCATAACTATCAGCAATGAGATTGATGTTGATGAGTTGATCTTGCAATGTGTATTTTTTTTGTAGACAAACCATCTTAGTAGAGAACGGTTTTATTGTCAATTTCAAAATCTAAGCAAGTGACATTTTTTCTTGTGTTAGCCTTTAAAAAAAATGACAGGAGAGAAATGTCACTATGTTCCAGTATAAGTAAGGACCACTACCACTTTTACCGTAATTGAAAATTGTAGTTAAATTGTCTTTTCTGTCATTTTTTGGAAAGTCATCCCGTAGGCCGGATTGGACCCTCTGGCAGGCAGGTTTTGGCCCACGGCCCTTATGTTTGACACCCCGTTTGATAAAGATGTCTACTGCAAGTTTAATGAATTTAATTAAAACAAAACATTTGAAGAAATGAGAAGTTACTGTCACTGCTATTTTTAGTTTTGACAGTCAATCCCAAATTTGGAAGTTACTTTTATAGTTACATTCTTTGTCTTAATTCAAGGTCAGTACATAACCATAAGGATATTAACAAATGTTAGATTTTGTACTAGATATACGTTAGCAAATGCATGTACCACTGATTAGTTATATAAATGTCAAAAAAGTAAACACAATACGGAAAAGAATCCGGACCAGGGGTGTACTCAAAGCTCCACAGAGACATATCATTGTTGTATGGCGGTATTGTTGTATGGCGTTTAAAAAAAAAATTTTTTTAAATGAGAATAATCTTTGTTAGAAATCGATACCTACCCATAGCCGCTGTAAACAATATTTTATAGCCTAAGATTCGAATCAGCACCTCTGACAGTCTTTATAGGTTTTTATTATAGGGTTACCTTAGGTTGTACTGTAGCAATACTATAGTTGTTGATGGTATTGTAATGTATTGTATTTATTTATTTTTTTTACACCCTCTGCAGTTACTTACTTATTATAGGCACGCCGCACCCCCTCTTTAAACTTAGGATGGAGTGCATCAGTCTGAGCAAACAAACTATCTGGGTTTAACTCCTTGTGGAAATCTGCAGTGGCTGTGAGTTGGGACCGGGGTCATGTTTGGGGAGCTTGCCCTTTCGGTTGTATTTTTGTTGTCCATTTTTAGATGTTCTAAGTCCTTTCATAACGCTTCATGTAGCTTAGTATTTGTTCAGCTCTACTGCGTGTCCCATTTTGTATTTCGCCAAGGTTAAACAACAGCTTGGGCTGGCAGAGGAACACCATGTATCTTTTTTATTTTCGTTTGGGAGAGTGGAAGCAGGGAGAGAGGCTACTTCGACTATTCCTCCGAGGCGAGAGGATCCTTTTTTTAGAAGTAGTATCAAAAGAGCACATCATGTCCAACGCGAAGGAAAAAAAGAATCTAACATGTTGGGATGGAGTTTAGGTCGGAAGACACATCATCTGACTCCGGATGGAGGAGGCTAGCCTGACACGGGGTGGATGGCTCACAGACGTTCTCCAGGAAATCCCTCTGATTGTGCTTTACACCCAGCAGGAGGCCTGGCGTGTGGGTAATCAGTGGAGGGGCCACATGGGTTCCTCTGATTCATGGCATCCTTCCTGCTTACCCAACTCACTTTTCCTTTGGTCCATCTCTGTCTCGCTCGCCGCCGTCTCTCTTGTTGTGCGTTGGTCTTTGATCTCTAAAGGTCCTTGAGAATGGAAGAGCCAGCAAACAACAGCAGGCTGGGATTCTCTGTGGGCCCCACTTGGATCCCAGCCCATCATGCCCTTTTCTATCTGATGGACGGCTCCAGGCATCGCAGTGCCGCTGTAGCCCTGCTGTATTAGGGCCCCTTCATCTGATTAAACCCCCTCTCATTGTCAAAGGCGGGGGAACCAGAACCAGGGCCATCATTGACCTTGTTTGTAAGCTGCAAGAATTGGTCTTTAAAGGGGAAGTGTTTTCCTCCAATCTTTGCATCCTTTAATGTTGTTAATCACATTTGGCAGTTGATCTGAATGATGTGTCACTCCCCTGGTTTGGAGGAGACCATGGCTGTGTTTTTATTTTTAGCTCTGCGGCTGCATTTGTCTCAGCATTAATAACATTTCTAGATGGGGAAGCGTTTGGCTGATTGACATTCTTATAAATACAAAGCTGTCAGGGCTCTCCTTTTGATGTTAAATGAATATAAAACCAATGTTTTTTTGAGTAAATTAGCAACTGAATCTACATATTTATAAAATAGGCACCCGTGTTTTAAAGGTACGGCGTATAAGATTTCGGTCATTTTTGTCGCTTTTGTAACGTGATTTTCTAATCACCTTTTTTCCCCATTACCCTTAAATGAGCCCATTAATGTATATTTACACGAGGAGCGGGTCTTCTCTATATAGGCCGCCATGTTTTCACAGTAGCCCAGAGTGGGCGTACCAAACATCTTTTGAGTTTTAATGACAACTGAAGTCAACCATAGGTTTTCTTTGGATGTCACCAAATCTTACACACTGCACCTTTAACCAGTGCCCAGAATGGACAAATTGACACCAGCTTTTGCGTTTTAATCAATGGCTACTTTTGGTTATCACACTGAACCTCTACAGATGTGCTTCTTCTTAAATATATGCCTGAACCTACAGACCTCGTGTGAAATGTTGGAGTTTGCATTT
This sequence comes from Chascanopsetta lugubris, assembly GCA_016785325.1. Classification (NCBI taxonomy): domain Eukaryota; kingdom Metazoa; phylum Chordata; class Actinopteri; order Pleuronectiformes; family Bothidae; genus Chascanopsetta; species Chascanopsetta lugubris. The sequence goes on from JAFBJT010007546.1 coordinate 161,790, forward strand.
TTATAACAAAGATCCGATTGTTTTGCGACTCTGCTGTGGCTCCATATGTCACCCTGACCTTCTGGGTTACACATTGTGCATTTCATCGAATCGCGGCGCCAAAGGTTACTCCCCTTAAGTTCATTGTTTTTCTCCCTATCAAAGCCCCGCCCCCATTCAGCCCAGCTCGTGTGATCTCGCTCCAGGAGGATTCAGATGTCCTTCTTGTGGTGTGTCCTTGAGGCCTTTTGTTCATCCAGGCAGCGTGAGAGGTCCCTTTTCTCTCCTCCAGATGTTTACACATCAATAAGAAAGCGGCCGAATTTGAGAAATAAAGCCGACAAGGACGTAATGATCCATCCCACTGGTCCCGGATCCAGGTCTGAGCAAGTTCTTCAAAACCTTTTTAGCGAGGATAAAGTTGCAGAATAAGTGAGCTCTCTGTAGGTTTGTCTTCCAGCGCTCGTTTAAAGCGATAGGTCATTCGTTCTGCTGTGTTGCAGCGATCCTTTCTTCTTGGATGTACAAATGGGAGGGACACAATCTACCTTTGTTTTGCTCCAGTCGCCTCAAAGTCTCGGAAGGCCCGCCGAGGAATCATTTCCATACCTCTAATAAAAGTCGAGGACAGAATAGCCTTGCAGTAAAGAATAAATTATACTAAGCTTAAGTGAAGCAGACGCTGAAATGATGAGTGGCAGCGATGGAAAGGTGTTTATTTTAATGCCCTCGTCTCCCCTTTTATCTTATTTACAACTTATGGATTGATCTGTGTTACAGGAGTGATCTGTGCAGCTCATTTGGAGACGACCTCTATCTCTGGCAGGTTAGGTTTATGGAGCAGCTGCAGCGGAGTTGATCTTAAGTCACGAGTGATTCCACTTGGGCCAGTGTTACAAATCGCAGTGTGTGAATTGTGCCGCCCTTGTAGCCGCATAAAGATGAACAATGGGAATGACCTAAAAAAAAATTGCATAAACCCTTTTTAAAGGTGCAGTGTGTAAGAGTGTCACCAAATCGTACACGCTGCACCTTTAATTGATACGAAAGTTTTAATTGAAAAAACATTGAAAAATCACATTTTGACAGTAAATATTTCCCAGCGCAGAACTTGCACAGCTTATTTAATCCCCTTTACCTCAGAGCTTGTAAAGCACTGAACCTGAAACGTATTTGAATGAATGCACAGCACAGATAGCCAATGTGTCTGACACAGCACTCTGAGACTTGCTTGCTCTTATAGTTTTACCTTTTTGAGTCACTGTGTGTGCAGAGGAAGTTTGTTCTGCTTTTTCAAAAACATCTTCATGATTCAAGTTTGACCACAATCAAATCAAGAAATTACAAAGTGCTCCTTCAACCCAGATTTTCAGCTTTACTGTAAATGCGCACAGTCAATTGTCTGTTGTTGTCATCATTAAAGGTGCAGTCATTTTCGTCACTTCTACAAATATTACAAAACAATTACGCACAGACATGTTCATGACTGTATCATCACCTACATTTTTTTTCCCATCACCCTTAAATGATCCCAATTAATGTGTATTAACCTGAGGAGTGGGTCCTCTCTTCGGGGGCTGCCATGTTTTCATAGAAGCCGAGAGTGGACGTGCTAAACATAAGGGTGAGGTGATGGATACAATATGCACCTTTAACTACTAATTATCGGTCTTGTATTGGCCCTGAAAATCCAATATCAGTCAACCTCTGCTCATGTCTGTAGTTGGAGCTATGAACAGAAATGTGTGACACACCTCCTTCATGTGGATTGGTGTTGGTTTTTGGGCAAAGGCAACCGCCTTTGCTCTCCAGCTTCATCCTATTCGCTTCAAGTGTCAACACAGTGTATTTCAAGAGTCCATAATAACCTCCCCTCCTCTCCCCCACCCTCCCCTCCCCTGTTTCTTCCACTCCCCTGGCCTGTCCTTTAGCAGAACCTTGAGGCGCCATTGAAATTCTGCGCTGCCTTTTTGGAAATCTCTGTTGATGAGGAAACATGGAGCCACAGTGGCTCTGCTGTTTCCCCTCCACTGCAGGGTATTTCTCAAAGTCGTGTTTATATACTATAAGTAGAAAAGGAGTGAAAGTGCTTTGATGGTATCTAACAATAAAAAGAAATGCTCAGAAATCTCCTCCGGACTGGAGGCATAAATGCCTCTCCCATGACATGTTCACTTTCTCAACAGGGCAAGCTGGCAAAGGCATTACACACACTGACTCTTGAGTAACATTATGTGAAACCGATGATGTGAGACACTTTGAAACAAAACACACCAATGGTAGATTTATAATGGTAAAGCAGGCTAAGATGTATTTGCAGTGAGACAGTGGGGCTGGATGGATTTCTTTGCACACCACACCGCTTCCCTCAATGCCTGCGTTAGCCACTTGCAGTATGTTTCGCAATCACGCTTTGATCACTTAAAGGTGCAGTGTGTGAGATTTGGTGACATCTAGTGGTGAAGTTGCAAGGCGTATCCATCACCCCACCCTCACCCCTCTGGGCATGCAGCAGAACTTACGCAGTTGCCGTTAGTAGGTCCACTTGTTCTGCTGTGAAAACATGGCGGCCTCCATAGAGACCCCCCTCCCCATGTAAATTGCACATTAATGGGCTCGGTTGAGGGTAACATGGGACATTTACGTGACTATAAATTCCTGAAAATCTCAGCATGTAATTCTTTCATAATATTTTCTAGGAGAAATGTCCCAAAATCGTACTCACCGCACCTTTGAATATTTCCCCCCTTATCCACAATGTTATCAAATCGGAGGCTCGGCTCAGTTATGTTTGTCTTTATTCATTCCTCCCCAACAACTTCAAATGCAGATCTGATCTCGTTTGAAGTCTGTACTCTGCCGCCTGGCTCGCCATCCATGAGAGATGATTGTGCTTTACTATAAAGTCAGCCGCACACACATCTTCATTAAACCGCCGCTAGATAAACCATTAATCCGCTCCAGCACTATTTTATTTCCATTTATTCTCGTCCACCCACACGGTGCTGCAAACAAAGAGAGAAAACTCCCTCTTGAGTATTCCTTGACCGAATTGCCCCGGCTCTGATGTCCCGTGATTGAGGGTGTTGCTTTTTGTGGACACACGGCTCCCTCGGTGTGTCCACTCTCTCCTGTGACCTTTACGGAAGGGAGACGGTCTTCTGTATTGAGTTTCCAAGTACCGTGTATAGTATGTGAATTGATCACAAGAGGAAGAGATATGTTCCAGTAAGACCGTCCAATCTGTGTGTGCAAGGGTGTGTGTGTGTGTGCGTGTGTGAAGATGTGCCTACATTGCCATTCATGTAGTGTTGGGGTTAGGTCAATATTATATTAGCACTGCCATCGCATTTTCCACAGCGCCATGAATAATGTAAAAGTCGGATATCCCTTCATATAAATACAGCCCATTATCGCTCTGTATCCTTGGTTTACGTAAGAGCGTTCCTATTTTTTTTTTGGGCGCTAACTCGATTAACCTTATTGTGCGTTAATGCCAAGCGGTGGCCCAAAGTTGTTGCCACAAGAGATAGACCCCTTTGAGTGGGGAAAGAGACCTTATTGTGACCTTGTTGGAGACAATCAATGGCCTTTATCTCTCCGACCAATGCATAATAAATCCTACAAAAGGGTCGGTCCACACACATCCCTGTAATGTATTGACCCACAGCGCCAGCATTTATCAACTGGACTCTGTGGCTAAATAATTTAGCTTTTGAGTGTAGGTTGTACTTCCTCAGTGGCACCCAAGCAAAGTTGGGCCCGGCCCAGTTCGTCAGATGTGCTCTGCAGAGAATGGAGCTTTGTTAAAGGGTCAGTGTGTGGTATTTATCAGCAGAAAATCCATAGAAGACATATTTATTTAGTTATTGCCTGGGTTCATTACCTTTGGAGTGAACCTTTTATATTTAGCTCTATTTTGGCCGCCATGTTTTTACAGTAGCCAAAAATGGTTACGCCCAAAACTATGACTTAAAGGGTTTTAAATTTGAGTTAATTTGTATGGTAGCTGGTGTGACTATATCAAATAATCAGTCTGATGATTACATATTTACGCAATACATACTTTATCAATAATACTTTATCAATAATACTGATTCATTCATAGCATCTCAAAATGATAATAATCGTCCTGATAACTTGAAAAATAGAACTAATATGTAATTGAAGTACGTACAGTCAGTGCTGTGGGCCTCTGTGTAGGTTGTGGTGAGGTGATTCACTTTGCCACTGGATTCCACTAAGAACCTTTGCACTGTACCTTTTACTGTATTGACCAGAGAAACACGAGTTCAACTTTTCATATCACCTCGCTACACAGGAAAACACAAACACAGCATGTGCACCCAGGACCCGTTTTACCGGCGAGGTCCTATCGCAAGGTCAGCCACCGTGCAAGGCAGCGATTCAACTCTCCCTCACTGACGCTGCAGCTAATGTGGCACCTGTACCGTTACAGCTCCAGTGAGAATCAAGTCTTTTCATCTTTTGATTGATCCGATTTATCTCTCAACCAAACCTCGTCCCCTTAGACGATAATGAAACCCACTCAGACGGCAGTCATGCCGCTATTTAACTGCTTTTGTAAACTGTACATTTATGTTTGTCTTGCTTACTTCCTCAGCGGTACGTTGCCACAGGGTTTCCAGTCGCCGCCTCTTGAATCAACACAAGTGCTTAAACCGCTGTTGTCGGCAGAGGAAAATTGCTTTCATTTACAAGAGCAAACTATAGATTTTTTTTCCTTAAGACTGTTACTGGCAGGTACCAACACCTGAAAGCTTGCTTTACTTCTTAAATCACAGTAATTGAATTAAAAAAACAACAACACACAGTTCGTACATTCTCATAAGCGTCTGGCGGTTTTATAAATGCTTGATTCGTTTTGATCAAACTAGGAGTAGTTAAAGTTCACAGTTCAAATTCAAAGAAAAGATCAAATTCATAAACAATAATGCATCAGAATTTTGAACTGTGAGCTGTAAATTTAGAACAACCGCAAGTTTAAACTCCTCATTTCTCAGTATTTAATTTCTTTCTTCACCCCACACACTTCACTCTGCTGCTCTTTTCAGACTCAACTCCCCCTTCTTGGATATTTGCACTTGGTATTAATAAGAAATTGATGTTGCAGATGACTTTTAGTAAAGCAACAGCCGATTACCATGCATGGCATGAATACTAAACATGAGGTAGGGACGTGCTCGGGCTCAGGCTCAGGCTGAACCTTGATCCGAAACCCATCCTTTAAGCAAATCATGTTTCCTTAGATGAAAGAGGGAATTGTTCTGATAGGTTGATCAAAGCTGTGTGTGTGTGTGTGTGTGTGTGTGTGTATGTATATATATATACACACACACACCTGGAGACCTAATGGAGAATTCTGCTGGCGAGGGCACTGGGCAATACATAATGCATTTGTACATGATGTTTATGTAAACATCTGCTTGGGGGGGGGGGCTGTGTAGTAAGTTATTTATTTGATTCATTCCACTCTCCCTGCTGCTGAGGCTGATGATGTGCTGATCGTAATCGCCCAATGCAGGGAAGAGGACTGATCTCCTGGGTTGTGATAGATATGATAGAGCACATAAAACCCTTTTTTAATCTTTGAAATGAAATATTGTATGCAATATTGTGCAATTTAGAATAGAACAAGAAGTTAAGTTAATCGTCACTTCATATATACGATTTTAAGGAATTTAAATACATTTAAATATACTATATTCCGAAATTAGCTAAATATTATCAGCATTTAGAAATGTTCACCTGAAGATATGAATGCATCGTTGTATGGGGGATTCAAATGTTGTATTTAGACATGCAATTTGTTCAAATGTGTCAGATATGTATCGTACAAAGGAGCTGTAGTGACCGTGACCACCGTTTGTTCTGGTCATTTTAGTGCATCGCAGAATACCGCCATCTGCTGTTCATCAAGGGAACTGTGTGAACTAATAGCCCCTTTAATGTTGCAAAAGATAGTGTTATTCTGAGTCTTTGGTCTTAATGTTCTTTTATCCAGATCAAGAACAGCTCAGTTTACGTTGTAGGCTGTGATGCATTCAAGTCACATCGATCGGACTGTAATTAATGCCGCACAGACCGTCACGAAAATCAAACGTAGCTCCATCACTAATGCGTGGACGGTTCACTCCATACGACCTTTTGCAGATATATTTGAAGTATTGTCAAAAAAAAAAAAAAATCTGCATAAATGTAATACTCCCTGCACCACATTATCAATGTTTCTCAGGATTGCATCACTAAGCTAATAATCACAAGTGAGCTGATGGAAGCTTAAGATATCAGACTGGCAAAAGCTAATGTCTGTATTAGACTGAAAAAAAACAACAACAAAAAAACAGTTGCATTTCAAGACATATTGTCTTGGTGGTGTGCAATAAGGCATCAAAAGATGGAATGTACAGTTTTGTCAGTGCATAATGAAACACGCCTCTGTTTGTGGACCCCCCCCCCCCCTTCTCCCCGAACCTGTTAGCGCAACATGCTATCCACTGCCAGTGTGCTGACATGATGGCTTTTCCAGTGAGTGAGCAGGGCTGCCAATAGTGTCTGGGCTGGAATGGGCTCACGGTGTGGAAAGCAGGGGGAGAGCGCGCCTCTATGGTGCTCTATAAATACCCCCTGTCACACTTATATCAAATCAGCCCTGCACTCTAAAGGGCTGGCGTGAGTGTTCGGGGTGTTTTTCACACTTGTCTTCAGAGGGTCCGTGGGGTCTGGAAAGGTCAGCGTCACGCTCAATAGCACATTGGTACGAGCGGCTTTATGCATTGATGTTTATGGTGATGCTCGTCGCGGTATAAAAGTATCATTAGAATTAATTATCTGAGGGAGGGGCGGGTATGTGACGGGGATGTGAAATCTCCACATCCGACATTACATTCATCTTACTCCACCACTGTGTGGCTGTGTGGATGCTAAATGAATGACTAATTTAGACATTAAGCAAACAAGCACTATTAGCATACGTTGCATTCAAAACACCGCCACTGAAATCCACCCTGCCTGTTTCTGTCTCATGGAGATAAATAATGACGTCCCGAGCAAGCATAAATTAGTTAGATTTAGAGTCTTTTTTTTGGAAGTCATGCTCTTTTCTATTTCCAAGCAACATTTAATTAATCAAAATCTTGTTCCACTCCCGAGCTTTACTTTGTGGTGCCACCGTTGACAGGACATTGTTGAATACGACTGTTTTGCATGGCCGCCCTTCTGCTGTGCGTCGCCGTTGTTGGTCCTTCACAGTGGCTGCGTGTTCAGCAGGAGAGCAGCAGTGTGGTTTCTGGTATGATCGCTCAATGTCCTTGAACAGAGCAAGACACCAGGGTATGATGGTTCACCGTCTGCTCTTGTTCTTAGGTACATTTTTTGTAGCAAGGATTGAGTCATCAAGAAGCATGGACGCTTTTACTTTGAAAAGGGGTCCAGGAAGTGAGGAAGCTCATAAATATTTCACTTTTAAGGAAACATCATTCCCATTGTGTCATTTGTTGTAAGAAAATACACCGGTGGAAAATGCCAAATGCCATATATTGACCTAGCATATGTATTTTAGCATTTTGATTTTGTGAGCAAGGAGAACAATGGCCAAAAAATGGTTGAGCTCTGGCAATGGATTGAAAAGTACAGCTCAGGGTAAAAACATTTTATTCTAACTTTTCACGCTTACGCTAATGAATAGATTTTGTTGATCCATAATGGCGCCTCAATACCACATTTGCTCCAAATGGGGGAAAAAAACAACAATTTTCAGACTGGTCTTGATCAGTGCTGTTATTGTTTACATGTAAACATGACACCTGATGTGTTACCTCGACCCTCTTGGGGAATAATACCTCATCTCCCTTGAGGCTCCAGTGTTGGGGAACCCCTGATTTAAAAGGCAAACACGGCCGCCCAATGCCACTGCCACAGCTGCCGGTGCCGATGATGATGAAGTTTCCAGGGGACGGGGGATGATAATCCTGACACTGCATCCTCCTCAGTCAGTGAGCCATGCAGTATAGATATGGATGTGTCGCTGGCAGATTGGAAAGGTAGATTTCCCATCTACACCTCCCGTGGTGGCTGGTGCCTCGGGGGAGCAGCTATGTAAATAATGAATACCCGTAGGTGTGAAACATGCACAGATAACCTTCAAGACAGGCGCGGATCAGTGCCTTCACATTAGCAGATAGGATTAAGGTTAAAATCTACAGAAACCTCTCCATAAGAAAACACAGATCCAGCCTCGGCGAATAGCAGGTTACACGGGGTGTTGGGCTGATAAGGACAGGTGGAGGTAATCATGGGAGGCTGGGAACAGTTCAGCAATCTGATGATGGAAATGACAGCGCTACATATCTTTGCCTTTCTCCAAGTCAAAACCAGCAGCTTGACTATTTTCTCCGGGACATAAGTTTCGGTTTACTTCGTGAAGTCACGAGTCAGCTTTACCGATGGTCAGACGAGCGGACGACCTCCGGTTGCGAGACTCCCCGAGAATTCGTCCGACGCTTAGAGGGCACAGAGCTAATGAAAGTCCTTCTGTAGTCTCAGTCGTCAGATGTGACAAAGTCGTGGCGAGATCCTCCTGTTTTCCGAGCCCCGTTGAGAGACAGACTCATTGAGCATATGTTGGCGTCCATAAGAGAAGGAAATAGGTGGGGAACAAAACTAGTGTCTCTCTGCGGTCCCATCTGTCTGCAGAGGACTCCGCGCGCCCGACGGCGGCCCGGCTCGTTTCTCTTTCTCACACGTCGGCGCTCGCTGTGCGACAGCAGACGTCCCACAATTCTCTCATCTCCGTCACCGGGCCCCGCTCACAATCACTTTTGGTGTCCGCCGACACCCATAGCGACGGGAGGCTTGAGGGAACGGCTAATAGTAGACTGGATTAATACATCTGAAGGGACTGAAATCCACCATGAACGACCCTCCAATTACAATGAGGAAGTCTTGTTTGGCTCTGATGAGCACTTAGGAGTTGTTAGCTGGAAATTATGAATCTGGAAAGGAGTGTCCTTGCCTCTTAATATTTGGCCGTGCGAGCAAATTACACCTGGAGTAATAACTCATTAAACTTGAGTAATTAGCATAAACAGCTGTAACACAATGACCCCATTCATCAGAGGTATCCGGGCCTTCATGTTTTATAATGTGTATCTATCCGTCTGTCTGTCTATGCTATTCATCTGTGTGTTTATTTCCCCCCGACCAGCGGCAGCGACTATAATCTCAACTACTAAAAAACATTGCATTGCAACGCAGGTTCGGCATTGCCTCAAGGTCACTGACTGATGTGGCTTAGAGTCTTTGATTCTTATCCCCTTTCCAAACACCAACAAAATGTTCCGAGTTGGAATTAGGAGATAGAGGGTGAGCGAGACAGGGATGCAACAGAGCAACGGGAAACGAAGGGGTTCGGGGCGTCGTGGCTAAGCCGCGCTCCGGGCCGGTCCTGAAGGACGTTTAAACCTAGTCCAAGCTCAGAGAGAGAGAGGGGGGGAGTGAGAGAGAGAGAGAGAGAGAGAGAGAGAGAGAGAGAGAGAGGCGGAAGCTAATCCCTCATCCTCAGGCAGGTGTATCACAAAGGCTAAACATATACATAGGACGGCCGACCAGGGGAGAAAGTTTGGATAATTGAAGTCGGCTATGAAATGAGCATGTGCACCCTTGAGTCGGCTCTGCTTTGTGGTATTACGATTTTAGTGTTATCAAGGTGAAAGCGATGGGGGGGTTTCATTGGCCGACCTTTTTAGCATTGTTTATAGCTACCCGGCATGGGAACGGACGGCCGGATTGAAGTGGGAGTGTGTACAGCACAAGTGAGGGCCCTCACTCATTGTATTGTATTTATAACTCCGCCATTAAAGGTGCAGTGTGTAAGATTTGTCCTTTTTTGCCACAAAACAGTTACCTACAGACATTTATAATTACCCAAATGTAATTTTTTCATCCGCATTACCTTTAAACTGACCTATCAATGTATATTTACATGCGGGTCCTCTCTCCTCTCTACTTCAGAGTTGCATTTTGAGGCATGCTTGTTGGTTGTATAAGTAAGATGGTGTTTTTGACCTTTTTTCCGTTTTCCAGAAAATAATAATATAATAATGATAAATATTCTCTGAAGAAATCAGTGAAATCAATGAAGACCTTAGTGGAGATATCATGTCGAGCCTCACGTCAATGGGCTCCCATGTTACCATGTCGAACACAATTTAAACCTTTGGCTGAAACCGTCTTTAAATGAGCGCTATAACAATCGACTGTCTTCCATATCTATGTAATGAAAAGGTATAGAGCGACCCAGGGAGAGGGAGGATGCGTGATCATTTTCTCTTCCACAGGCCTTAATCATTCATGACACCGCCCGCTGTCTCTACAAGGTGTCTTTGTCTTTGACCGGCCTGATTCCCCCTCACAGCGGCGAAAAACAGCTAAAGTCAAATTGAATCCAGAAAGGAGGATTTTAAACGGAAAGATAAGGGGGCAGATATGCCTTAATCATCATTTGCTCTTGATTAGAAAATCAATGGCCTTTGATGCCAGAGTGCATGTCTGCCTTTGGAGTTAAGAGTGTGACAATGACAATGTGGACTGGAAAATTGGCCTTTTAAACAGCGACTATCTCTTTGTTGTTTTGGAGCCCCCATTCTTTAATGCAGTGAAAAGTCTCCCTCTATCACATAATGTCTGCCTGTCAAAGAAATTACTTTCTCTCTCTCTCTCGTCCCTGTGTGAAACTTTGCGAAAGAAATCCTTTTTTCCGAAGCTTAGAAAGCACAGGGAATTTCTTAGTTTGTGGAGCTGACTTTCACAGCATTGCCTTGATTTATGTAACAGATGAGAAATAAAGTTGTCACTCAATTCTCTGTGGCAGTTTTCAGATACGCCAAAGAGAGAGAGAGAGAGAGAGAAAATCTTTGATGCCTTCCCAGGTTTACCTGTCAGGAAGGTTTAAAGGCACCGTGTCCCGGGTTCTAGTAAAGCTAGGCGGCTGCGGAACACTTCTCGCACCGCCCTGATGTACGAGAAAATACAGTACTTTGAGAGTAAACATGGTATTGCTGTATTTTTCAAAGGTTGTGCTTAGTTTCATTGACAATGAATATCTCTATAGCCAAAACAGCTGATGGAGAGGTTGCGCAAACACTCTGCTACGCTATGTTAGCCCGCAGTGTTGCCATATGTACATTCCATATCCAATAACAAGAAGATTTGGAAACCTTCCTCTGATTAAAGGTGCAAGTGTGTAAGATTTAGTGTCACCTAGAGGTGAAGCTGCCTGTTGTATCCGTCACCTCACCCTCACCCTTCTGAACATGCGGGAGAACCTATGGTCGACTTCAGGTGTCATTAAAGCTCAAAAGATGTTCAGTATGTCCACTCTGGGCTACTGTAAAAACATGGCGGCCCCCGTAGAGAGGACCCGCTCCTCATGCAAATATACATTAATGGACTCATTTAAGGTTAATGGAAAGAAACCATGCATTTAGGCGATTGTGAAAATGTCTGCATGTAATCATTTTTTTTCACCTCTTTTTTCCACCAATAGAAGTGAAAAAAATTGATCGAAACCTTACACACTGCACCTTTAAACTCAGCTTACCAGCCATCTTTCCCCCTCACTCTCTCGTCTTTGCCTTTGTGCCATGCTGTTGTACTCGCTGTGTTTTTACCAGCTCTGCATATCGATCCTGCTTCATTACCCCCCCCCGCCCCCCCCCTGACCCCCCCCCCCCCCCCACCCCCCCTCACACACACGCGCACACACCAGCACTGCAATAAGCCTGCAGGAATATGGATGAGGTCTGGTTGGCAAGAGGGATGCACGGCTGATTAATATGCCCTACGTGAGGATATGATGAAATTTCACATTTATATGTCTTATATGGACGCTGATCTCTGTGTGGAGAGCAGCATCCGTAATGGTAAATGAGGTGTGTTCTGTGAGGCGGTGATAAAGGAGGCTGGGTTTTTCGTGGAAATCCAGAAATACTAGTTGCGTGCATTTATTTACCTGCGGGCCGTCCTCGCCTGTCATACTCTCCGAGCACTTGTGTACATAATGTATTGATTGCAATTCAAATAGAGGACTGACAGCTTCTAATCAGCGGGAAAGGTATTAGCTGTTGCTATCTGTAAATGGAAATGCCAGAATTCAGCCTCTTATCCGTTGCTCCCTGAACTGTCGAACTATAGCAGTCGATGAAATGGCTCAAGTACTTGTTTCCTATGGAATTTTAATGAGTGTTGGCGCCCTGCTTTTTCACGTTCCATATAAACTAGTTATCATTCTGTACGAATGTTCTAAATCAGGTTGATTTGATCAGTTTGTTTGAATTCTTCTCATTGAAGGTTAATTAAAAACAACAATGCATTCCTTCATTTGATTCAACAGTTTCACAAATATCAGTCTAATTCTTTTTTTTTTCCCTTGAGGAGCAGTGTGTAAGATTTGGTTACATCTAGAGGTGGAGTTGCATGTTGTATCTATCACCTCACCCTTCTGAGCATGCAGGCGATCCTATGGTAGACCAAAAAAATAAAAAATAAAGACCACAGTCGAACACACTGCACCTTTTAATAGAAATTAATATAATGCCTGCTAAATTTTACTCTCTAAATCCTTAACTCTTCATTTTCTGTTAGTGGTCACTGATGCGTTCACCCATTCCATGTTCAAGTAATAGTTAACTGCAGTAAATCCTGACATAGTCCTTATTTCTAAACGAGTGTATTTCATCAGAATAAGAGAGATGTTTGATGTCAGAAATTAAAGGTGTTCAAGGGTGCTAGGATAAAAGCCCTAGATCAGAGAGAGAGAGAGAGAGAGAGGACGCGTGACAACTCAGTTGGCATATTCATGACTCTCTCGCTGGTTTTGTTGAAACTTAAGGGGAATCGGACGAAGCCTCGACTCCCCCCCAGGATTCAGGCAGAAGAAGCGATTTTTGTGACTCCATTTGTATTTGCGAAGGCGTGTTGTTATTATTGAGTCTTTCTTTCGCGAGTAGCCGTGGACATTAGTTGCTCACAGATACCACAGAAAGAAGAGGGAACTGACAATTCTAAATGGAAGGATAAGGATTCGTCCTTGTGGGCAGCGAAGGAAGAGCCGAAGCTGCTATTCAATCAAATAAAATAGAAAAAACGGTTTCATGATTAATGATTTTTAAGAGCTCAGTGTGAAGAGGTTGCTGACCTCCAGAGGCGAGTCTGGAGCTGATTAACGCTCACCTTACTCTTCATTTCCAAGTATGTAAGAGAAGCAGCCTTCAGGTATCATTAAAAGACCAAAGGGTTTTTTTATTTTTTTATTTTACTTAAGTTTTAAGTTTAAAACAGTGTGGTGAAAATGGTGATCTGCTCCTGAAGTACATGCGAAACAACTTATCTAATCAGAAAACATCATTGTAATTACTTTAAACTTAATTTTCCTGAAGTCGGATTGGAAATAGTCTCACTGTTATCGTACACACTGGACCTTTAAATCTCTGTTGTCATAGAGGTTTTTTTTTTCTAGGCTTTTGAGACATTAAGAAATGTGAATGCAGTTTTAATACAAATTACATTGTCAATCAATTCATTAAAGAGTAATTAAAGTTGGATCAGACGATGAAAATATAGATTAGCTGTTTAGTTTTACGTACAAAGTCCATTTTTATTCCTGCCTGATTGCTCGGCACAAATCAATTCACATTGAATCTCACTGATGACCAAAAGATGAAAAACGCCTTCATCATGACGCGTGTTCTCAAAGAAGAAGAAGAAGAAAAAAAAGAAATCAAACCACACACAGTATGCGCTATTTGTCTGTGTGGGTATAAACGCTTTGGCGCTCTCGCCCTTGACTCGCTTCGTTCGGTTCGACACTGAATAAAAGCATCATTTTAATATATGTAAAGCTGATATTTGTCTGAGCTGTGCAGGTAAAATGCTTTAGCAGTTTCGCCCTTGACTCGCTCCAGTCGGCTCCCACCGCTGAATAAAAGCATCGTTTCCAGAGAATTACGTAGTCATAACAACCATTTCAGGTACGGCGCGTGTTGTCAGCGCGCAGTTGTTGGAAATGAAGTAGTGGCTCATTCTCCCTGGGGGAGTAACCACATCAATCACACACTGATGATATGTCTCTCATTCGTACCGACTCCATAATGGCCCCTGTTTCCTGTTGTGTGCGCGCCTTCCAGATCAGATTAGCGATTGAACACTGGCGCGGAGTGGACCATCTCCATGTAAGCCACTCAACGGCCCCCACTGATAAAAGTCACCTCAACACCTGCTCTCGGTGGAGCCATAAAGCAGCGGTGTCCTGCCGCACCTGCTCTATGGATGAGGGGCGTCCAACTCATTTTCACCGAGGGCCACGTCGGCATTATGGCCCCTCTCAAGGGAAGCTCATATTTGACTATTATTCATTCATCTGTTGTTTATTGAAAAGGTAGAATGTGTACGATTTGGTGACATCGGGTGGTGAAGTTGTACGTTGTGTACGTCACAGGCCTCAGGGGCAATGTATACTTTCCATTTGTATTTTTAGACAATCCTGGGCCTTGAAGCTCTCGCAGGCCACATACAATGATCCTGCCCCTGGGCCACAGGTTTGACACTATAGATGATGCAAGGCATTAATTGCCACATTGCCCCCCCCCCTCTTGTTCTGAATACAGATATGAAGAGAGTTATTAAAGAAAGGGACGGCAACTGTGCTCGCTGAGGCGTGCAACTAATTACCTGTCGCTGCTTTTTCAGCCTGATTGCAATTTCACAAAAGCTTTTCACCAGATAAGACCCTGTGTGTTTTTGTGTGTTGACGACGCGCACAACGTATCTATTTCCGAACATGTGGTCTACACCCGATTTAGTTCTTGTCTTCCCGGCGAATAGCTTTCGGCGCTGGGCTCTAATCCGCACGGCACACTGTGCTCACAGCGTGCCGGTGTGTTCCACCGTGGCAACCCCCGCTGCGTGGAGGTAATGATTGCAGGTGTGCATGGAAAACCACTTGTTGGCGGCGCACGATTTGCAAGTTGCAAACACAAATAAACAAACACCGGGTTTTTGTACGCGAGATGATGAGAGCGTCGCACCCCTGGAGTTTGATTCTCCAAATCTCAGCTGCGGTGATGTCTTGCCTCAACGGCGGCACACTTTTATTCCTGTGTTTATATTCGGATATTACCTGACACCCTTATATTTGCAGCGGCTTTAGCTGTGTTTCAGTGTGTTTTCCGGTGTCTGGCTTTGATTTTTAATATTGTATTTTCACTGGTTCACTTGTTTTACAAAGAATTACTATTTGACTATTTGTAGTATTTGAAGGTATCTGACATCAACATATGTACTTCTGTCTCAGGGTTGTCAAACTCATTTTCTCCTATCGGGCCTCATTAGCAATATTGTTTGCTCTCAAAGGGCTGGTTGTAATTGTAGGACTACGTGTCATTACTCCTTAACATATTGGGAAATAACTGTCTACATACAAATGTTGTCCACGCATTTGCATACGTGTAAAAACGTATATGCAAGCACGTACCTCTACGTTATTACAATATAAATCCTCATACCTGTAAACATTCGGGTTAATATACGTTTTAGACTTTATTTTTAGACAATCATGAACCTCTCGCGAGCCACATACAATGATGTGATGGGTCAGATTTGGCACGCAGGCCACAAGTTGGACTCATGTGCTCTATCTCTTCAGTTTATTCTACAAATTCCATATTTTTATTCCATCAATTTACATTTGTATTAATGATTATTCCAATCTAACAACAATTTTGATAGTTCTAATCTTTTTATTATTGTTTCAGTGACTCGACTTATTGGATGGAAATAATTCGTTATTTTCATTTACAGCTTCATCTCTCTCTCATAGAATTGGGCTTTTAAACAAACCTTAGTCATCAATTGCCAAAAATAGTTGCCAGCAAGTTTTCTAATTTCTATTTTTGGATTATATCAATCCGTTGTTGCCGGCTTTATTTGTTGAATGTATTGTTGCTTTTGTCGCTGTAACTTCCCGTCTCTGCATGTGGCTCTCTGAAAATCCATTTTGCGATATCTCAGTGCCATCACCGACTTTAGAGAAAGACACTGGACTTCACTAACCTGTAGAGAATGTGCTGTAAAATGAAGTTTGATTGACTGATCGATCAGTGCATTTGTAGTCGGCCCTACTTAAAGTTGACTTTGTTAAGATGAGCAGTCCCGCTGTAAAGTAACTCAAACCCGCCGTATTGGATTTTACTGAAGGCGTTAAACAGCGGCTGTATTATGCACTCTTTGTGCTTTTCTGCCCCGCTTTGGCTCAAGTGGTTAATATGAGTACTTCTGTGACCAGAGATAAGGCTGTTAATGGCCATGACAAGGCCTTGTCTTGCTCTGGCATGATGCTTCTATTGCTCCAAGCGCCTGTTTGCTCACAGGGCCAAAAACAATATGCTGTAAATTGCGCCACGGCCTCTTCAGGTTGATGTGCTGCCCGCGAACGTGATGTGATTGGGTATCGATTCACACCGCCGCGCTAAAATTGCCTGCCTCATGGCCCCAGACACCGATAGTGACAGCTTCAGTACAGGACGGGAGGAGGAGTGCCATGGCATGGTTCAGTGTCTGGGAGAGGATACCTTCTCTCTGCTTTCAGATCTCCACCCCGCTCCTCCATCTTCACTCTCTCCTCCTCCTCACTCAGGAGAGGATTAGAGATGAAAAGAGGAGAGAGGGGCCCCCCCACTGTGTTGAATGAACACATGCGCCACAGCTGCAGAAATCTAACATGCGACAGAGGCTCCTCTGCCCATTCTGTTGGCATTTTGCGACGCCTATACACAAAAGAAAAAACATGTAAACATCGTCGTTTTCATCAAAATGCCAGTGATATTTGCACATGGGCACTTTTTTAATCTGTTCAAGGGAAAAAAAAAAGAATGGGCAGGCGTCGCTACTGGCATTTCAGCCCAAAGGAGTGGTGACACAGCATTGTCACTCTGCATTCAGTGTGATTAAAACATGCCCGGATCCTGTTTGAAAGATGAATAATGCAAAAGAAATTGCTTGTGTAATGAATAAATGGCAAATCATCTCACCACAATTAACACTCCCACATAGACTATGCAAACCAGTCAGTGTCCAGCTGAGGTAAATCCACGGGAGCCTGATACGGAAATATCTCCGCAGAAGAATGGAACACGGTCTTTGTTCTATTCTATTCCGTTTCCACATGAATCATCCATTTATTTTGGCGTATTTCTTACCGAAGTACTTCTTCGGTACCCATTCATGCACTTTCAGTCAAGTAGCGGTGTCTGTAGTCCAGCTAGACATAAAAGTATCAGGTGATCAGTCAGAAATGAAATCCATAGATTAATCGATTCCAGAAATAATGCTTAGCTGCGCCTCTACAGTCGAGTAATCCGAATCTTTTCCTTTCACATGGCTGCTGGCAACATTCCCTGATGCCCGGTTACTCACAGGATTTGAATGGAATCCTGGCGTGTTCCTTTTATTAGTGTTTACTTGTGCAGTACCTGTTAACAAAAATGGCCTGCAGTCACCAAGTAACAAGTACAAAAACAAGGACATACTGAGGTCAGGCCACAAAACCCTGAGGCGGCTGCCCGGCTGCTGCTGCTGCTGCTGCTGCTGCTGCTGCTGCTGCTGCTGCTGCTGCTGCTGCACAAAGATTTGGTCCCCTGTACCAAAGTTCACTAAACATCGACTCTTGTTTGCACAATCGAAGAATCTGCTGTGTAATGATTGATGACATCACTTAGGCTAATGAGTGTCAGCCGCTGTTGCTGCACACCGGCCCCCTGGCTACAAGTTTGAAGTATGAATGTTTTTCAAGAATGATATTTTTGGAATTCTTTAATTGAAAATCAGGGCAACGTGTTAGTAGCTTGGGTGACTTGTGGCATTTCTTTCAGGGATATCTGGTTGGCAATAGTTTAGTAGTGGTTACCATGACAGTGAGAGTTCCATGATTCTTGGAACCAAATTTGATACAGTCAAAAAACAACAGATTATGGACAGAATTTAGACAGATAGGCTGAATTGTTTTTGTCTCATCTATTTAACGATTTAGTTTGAAAGGTCATTGCCATGTGACTTCTATGCATTCTTGACATTTATTTCGAAGTTCGTATTCAGAAAATAGTTTGGTTTCTGGAGGACTGGAGGACTAGTATAATATGGAGGAATGGCTGATTTGATCGCAGAGATACGGACGATGCTAGCGAGCTAACTACTGTTATCTGTTAAGACTGTCGTGTTAGCATAAACACAGAAGTCTTCATTGGTTTCAAACGTTGTATGGAGCATAATTTCATTCATCAGGTCTGGAACAGTTGTTTTCTCAAGTAGCTGCGGTGCTTTGAAAAACGGGGACTACAAATTGGTTCCGAAGTATCGTTTTTTGTGTGAAATGACTCACTCCTGTTATCCACACTGAGTCTCCATCCTTTTGTTGACATCTGCCAACAATAGATCCTTTAAAAGAGGCTGATTATGTGGTGGCAACTGCACAACACAGTGTTTGGAGTGTGAGGCCTGTGCTTTTCACTGTAGTAGCCCACATGTATGATAATGAATCCTGGTATCACTCGTGAACTGTTAAAGTTGGAACAAACCTGGAGCTAAAAACGTGTAAAATACGACAAAGGGACACAATAGAGCTTTAACCAAGCTGCTGGATGGATGGATGGACATCGGCTCACCTGTGATAACATCTACATTGCACACAATCATTTCCAGCCTGTGTTGATGGAATTCTCTTTTCAGGTTAATTGACAGTTTGCTTCATGTAGGATGAACATAGGCACAAAAAAACTTGAATTGATCAGGTTTAAATCGCAAAAAATATTCTTTGTTTTGTCGGAGGAAAACAAACAAACAAACACCACAGCCTTCCTCCTGCATCCCCTACTCCTCTGGCTTGCCGGGTGTTGCTGTCCAGAGCAGAGGCAGTTTTCTTTACACGCAGCAGAACAAAGCATGATTTAGGAAAGAGGGAGGGCGGCTGTAGTTGATATATGTGTGTTTTGCTTCATAGGTGAGAAGAATGATGAATGGATGAGGTCCACAGCCACCGTAATGGTCCCCTTGTGTACCATGGCAGAGGGAAAAGAGGAAGGGTGTACTTGAGAGAATAAAAGTCAGCCTCCTCAATCAGGACTGCCTAAAAGAATTCTTGACAATATATCCTTGTTGTGCTTTCATGATAAGCCCTATGCCGGGGAATCGGCGGGGGGTGGGGGGGGGGTGTGGGAGTATGAGAACCGAGGGGTGGAGGGGGGTGGAGTGGCGTCGGGGGGGCCATCAAATGAGACGTAAGTAAGGGATTTTTCTATTGAAGAACTAAAGAAATAAAAATCTGTTTACCTGACCACAAACGCCAGGAATAAAGTCGGCTGCCTGGGGTGAAAGTCACAGAGGAGTTTGTTTTCTGCTTCACAACAAGATACAGTGAACAGAGGAGCCTTTGAAACGTGGGCAGCGAATTATTTTTCTCACGAAAATGGACATGTGATCAGCTCCAAAGGAGCATAAGGAAGCTTTCAGAAAATGGTTGGCTGTAGCCGCACATATGGCTGTTAAAGGCACAATGTGTAAAAATTAGTTCATGATATAGATGCTATTTTGGTGATTCACGCGCATTTGGCGTCAGCCGACCGTCGACAAAATGAAAATAAGCTAGCCGGTAACTGCCCCCCCCCCCCCCCCCCCCCCCCCCCCACCACCACCCACTTGCACACCTGTCCACACTGGAGCTTAGCCACGACTGACCTGGTTCCAATGTGACCCGGCTTCAGTGCTTAGCCAGTGCGCACGTTGTTAGAGAGAGCGACAGAGTGCTATCTCTGTTGCTGCAATACCAAAACGCACCACCAGGACGCACCATCGGCTCAAGGGCTAGTGCCCAGTCATTTTACCCTTGTAATGCATGATCCCGGTTCCTTTGCATATAAACACTAACCGCATGCTGACTGGGTTAATGTCTGTCTAATGCACCTTTCAAAAGGTGCAGAGTCTAAGATTTGTTGACCTCTAGAGGTGAAGTTGCGTGCTGTATCCATCACCTCACCCTCACCCTCCTGAGCATGCAGGAGAACCTACGTATGGTCGACTTCAGTTCTCATTAAAACTCAAAAGATGTTTGGTACGTCCACTTTTACTACTGTACAAACATGGCGGCCTCCATAGAGAGGACCCCCCTCCTCGTGTAAATATACATTAACGGGTTCATTTTAAGGTTATGGGAAAACATTTTTTTTTACTTGATTCTAAATTCATGAAAATGTCAGTATGTAATCGTTTTGTAATATTTTTAGAGGTGAGGAGAATGACCAAAATCGTACACACTGCACCTTTAAATATACATGTGTTATTTTAAGAAAACAATACCCCTGTGGTTTTGTATATACGATAGGATGTGTATGTGTGAATGTGTGTGTGTGTTCAAGCCTCTTTGTCTGTCTGTGTGTTTGCTTTTGTCCTGTCAGGTCATTTGTTGCTGGAGCTATTAATCCCCCCCACCACCACCACCACCGCCCCCCCCCCCCTCCCAGTCCTCTGCTCCTGTTGTGCACTCATCTGCTGATATACTCTGTCTGTCATTAGTCTGTATGCCTACTCTGCATGTTGGAGAGAAATATTGACATTGTCAAAGCGCCGCTCATTGCTCGGGAACGGCCGTGCTTTTACATATCAGGTGTCACGCGTAAAGGGTGAATTCATCAATGCGTTCACACCCCGGTGATGTGGCAATCGCGCTCCCCTCGGACTCAGATTGGGGAGGAGAGGCACTTAGAGTGAGGGAAGGAGCGAGCCAGCAGCAAGACGCTTGGAGCTGACCCAGCCATTTTGATGCATATGTTGCACGGAAATATTGACCAGCTCTTTAGTCTGCGACTCCCCCTGGACTGGGTAATTGTCTGTCTGTGTTTCTATTGTTTAAACTAACTGCGTTTGGGCAGTATTCCTCCTCAAATCAGCGACGGGGCGCTGTGCAGAACAAATGATGGGAGACAGTGGTATCCATACCGATCAGATGATGCAGCCTCGCGGATCGATGCTTTTTTTCATTCAGCATCGCACATTCAGAAATTCTACTTTGTAGATCTGTGTGTGTGTGTGTGTGTGGGGGGGGTATATATATATTTTAAATCACTTCAAAAGGAAATTAAAGGCAAATCTATGATGTTAGTGAGTGAAGTTAAATGTTGTAATATGTAATATCCCCTTACCTTCCATGCATGCAGGAGAACCTATGGTGGCCTTCAGACATGATTGAAAGTTAAAAGGTGTTTAGTTTGTTGATCCAGTGCTAATATAGCCAACAATGTACATAATAGACCTTTCAATTGAAATGTCCAGGCAAATGATTGTCATTTTTTGAACAGAGGTCAGTTTAAGGGCCACCTAGTGGTGAAGTAACAGATTGCAGCCAATTGTATGGCAAATGTATGAAGGTTACCTCATCTTTTGGAAATGCAGATAGTACTCTTTTAAGTCAGTGTTTGGTTTAGAATCCATTTTCTACTTCCAGAATATCATACAAATATATTTGTGAAAGTAATTCCTTCTATTCCACTGATGGATATTTCTGAATCCTGAACACTGTACCTTTAAAAAAATAAAAATAAAAAAAAGACAAGAAAATCCTTGCACAGCGACGGAGAAAAGCTATGATGAGCAAACTGCGTCAGAAAGTTTATTGTGGAGGAGGAAGGTTTCTGTGTACGTTTTCATATTCATTACAACGCTGATGATGTTGCAGTTGATGCACTAAGGATGCAATTAATGTCGCTTATTGAGAGCGGTGTTCGACAAATCACGATAATGTCCAGGCTCCACCAAATTAAGATCAGCAAGCGGTGGGGAAACAACCCAACCCAACACATCCATCAACGTGTTTACGATTTGAAAATGTATTGAAAAATACATTATAATGTAAATATGCTCCATAACATCAGCTGTTTGATGCTTGGCAGGGCAGAGAGCGGTTTGCTGATGTGTCATTAACATTTTACAGAACAAAAGAGGCAGGGAGATGCTGTTTTCAGCGACTATATTTAGATATTATAATGATTTGTTTGTTCTCAAGTGGCTGGATATGTGCGAAGGGTATAGAAAAATAGGAATCAGGTACACTATTAAAACAAAGTTAGCTCCTCAAATTGACTTTATATGAAAAAGTTATTTCTAACCATGGTGGAAGCAGAAATACCTTTTTGCAAAACAACAGATCCCACCGACAAATCCCCACAATCTAATTAGATAATGTGCATTTAAAGTCGGGCACTAGAGACCTCGCTGCAAATTCATAGTTTTATTTACTCAAATTTAAATATCCATGGGAAGCAAACTACTTCAACTTTTTAGCAAGGAGAAACAATTACTCCTTTTTGAGCTCCCACCTCTGCACACTGAGCTCTCTGACACAAAGAGAGCGAGGAGCAGGCACTTTTACTTCAAGTGCAGAGGTGACATCGAAATCAGTCAGAGATATTAAACCCAGCATATTAAAAAACATCATTTATGCGAGACATTGTCTCTCAGGACATATTGAAGTTGAGGAACTGTCGTAAAATGCTTTATATATTTTTCTAAACGTATTAACTAATAGCTAAAAGGACACCTTTTGAAATGATTAGGAATGCAAATAACCGTCTATTTTGTTCAAATGATTTCATTGTATAAAAAGACCTAACCTTTATTAACATGTATTCTTGTAAAGTACTCTTTCATAGAACTTCAAAAGCGAGAAACGGTAAATGTTCTGAATAGTGAAAATAGTGCAAAAACATTATAGTACTTGCCCCGTACTTCAGGGGGCGTGTGCGTAGCTTTAAAAACAGAACCAATCCATGTTAATGTTGATCAAATTAAGTAGAAGTAAAATTCAGTTTTTGTTCATTTTCCCCACTGTAGGACTAATAAATCTGAACGTATCTTAATTAGGTTGTGCATCATTCATGATCATTGATTAGAGTGTATATCAGTTACTTTAAAAAAGAAAAAAAAAACTTTGTTTATGTCTTTGCTCGGTTCACTTCCTGTCCTCCCTTTGTTTACTTCCTGCCCTCCTCCTTCTTCCTGTTCCTGTGCTGGTTGTGCCCCACCATTATTTGTTCCACCTGCTCCCAATCATCCCCTGTATACCTCCCCCCTGTGCTCACTCACTCTGCTCCCGCTCAGTCTCCCTGGTTGCTTCCCTCTTGTTTCCTCCCATTTATCTCCAGCTTTGTTCTCTTCCCCCGTTTGCTCTTCGTGGTTTGCTGCTTTTTGCCTGTTTGCTACCTGAGTTTTGTTTGGATCCCCTGCATGTCTTGTTTCCTGTCAACAAAGACTGTAAGCAAATTTTTTTTTCTCCTTTTAAACCTTGTGTTGTTTCTACCTTCGTGTGGAGTCTTTTTAAATTCAAATTAAGTGCATTTAGAACTTCACATATTGCATGTTTTTGGTCCATTTCCAGCACTGTGGCATTTCAAGGTTTGATAAACTGCAGTTCTTTCACTAAAAAAACACATTTTTTGGAAATGAAAACCTCACACTTTCATCCACCTTCACTTTGTAAAACGCCACATAAATGTATCTGTATTAATTCTGGGCTTAATGCACACGCTTCCTGTGGCCCTGGTTGGCGCTCCTGCATTTTTTAATACATATATTGGCATTAAAACCTGCTCTGAAAGCAGACATTTTCAATTTGTAGATGCAAAATATTGCATTGCTGATCGTTTGATGACTTGCGTCTAATTTGGAATTAGCATATCCCAGTGAAGTGTACTGTAATTTGTCTTTGATGATTGGTTCGCCTGTAATAGATGGGGGATTGCCTGAGCTCCCCACTGCCCCGTCTCTCCCGCTCCCTCTCCCTCTCCCTCTCCCTCTCCTTGCCTTTGCTGGAGAAAGGCGCAGAGCATCTTTGAAATGTGCTTTGACCATCAGAGCAGTGAGAAAGCACTAATATTTTACTGACCTGAAATGAAGGGGATTTAGGTGCGAAAGCCCTCTGTAGAAGGCCATCTTGATTTACAGGTGATGTTGTTTGTTTCCTCCTCATCCCTTTAAAGAGAGAAGACTTGGATGTAATCAAAAGACGTAGTGTAAAGCTGCAGGCTTTGAAGCTTCCCGCATGTTCTGTCGGCGAGAGGCGAGTCGCTGCAACAGCACGTCTGTGTTCAGAGCCTCCATGAATCCCTGTCAGCCGCCTCCTTCCCTCTGCCTTTCCCGCTCGCATTGGCAAAATCTGGCTTTGTACCACAGAGCAGACTCACATGGAGCTGAAGCGATTCGTCGATGAATCAACTGTTCAGAGATTATAAAAAAAATATTTAGATTACAATTTCCCTGAATGGAATAACCAAATCTTTCATTCCTGTTGCGCTGTCGCTGGTGGTTAAAGGTGCAGTGTGTGAGATTTGGTGAAATCTAGAGGTGAAGATGCATGTTGTATTCATCACCTCACCCTCACCCCTTCCGGACATTGACGTGGTTATAAATTCAAGAAAATGTCAGTATGTAATTGTTTTGTCATTTTTGTTTTGTAAGTCACAAAAATGCACCTGTAAACAGTTCCAACAAAACATGATTTAAAGATTCGATTATTAGACTCAGGAAACCTGTAATCCAGCAGTTTGTGTAATCGATTTAGAGTCGATTAATCGTTTCAGCCCTCAAGCAGAGGGAAATGCTCGATAACGAACGAGTAGAGGAACGCCCGTTTCAGAGCGGCATAGATTGCTTTTGTTTTATTGTGGTATAGGTGGCACCAGAACTTCGCCGTTATTTGCACAATTAGTCGTCATTATGGTATCAGCATTCATCTTGCGTGCCCGAGAAGTTTGTGTGTTTGTGTTTGTGTTCCGCCAAAAAAAAGGAGGAATTAATATAGATTGTCCTCTCCAGAAAGTGCCGCTTGTTTGGGCTGACGGCAATTAGCGGCTAATACCTGCGAGATCTCTCGTCTGCCCCAACCCGCGCCGCTCTCGCTCTGCTCCGCCATGATCAAGCGATTAATGGCGGGTGGAGAAGGCGGGCGCCGCTACGGCGGGTTGACAGTGGTGGGCTATACCACGCAGCCGCTGCTGTGTTTCTGCCGGAGCGTTCCCTCCTTGCCTTTCGTGACACATACATTACGACGAGGTTACATTCGCTCTGCGCGCTTTGTCTTAGGTAGTGGAACTAATCACACCCAGATGCAGGAGCTTTCAGAGTGTCTTGGGATTGTTTCCCCCCCCCCCCCCCCCCCCCCCCCCCCCCCCCCCCCCCCCCCCACCCCCCAGCCCCCCCCCCCCATCTCACCCCCACCCCCAGCTTTGTCTTCTGTGTTTCACCGCGCCACAGACATATCTCCAAAATGCATTTACCCGTGAGTTTGTGCGTGAGCTTCTTGAAGTGCTCGACACTAATGAAACGCAGGGTTTGTTTTGAAAGGTGCTTCCCTCCTTGTTTCAGCGCTGATATGTTGCCTTAGGGTCTAATGTGTACTCAGCATTGTCTTACATCTAATGGCGTTTGGATTTCACGCTCAGGCGGGGCTGCTCGTCTGGCAACATGTTTGTAAAACCATTTATTTTGTGTCCTTTTCCTTGATAAATGTGACTCTGGGCCCCAAAGACGCTCCGGCAGTGTGATCTGTTTAACTCCTAGTATTAAAGGTGCAGTGTAACAGGTTTGGTGACATCTGAAGTTGCATTCATTGCAGCTGAGTAGCCTGTAACTCGCCCTTTGCTACCAAATAAGAGGGAGCAGCTAGAGGATCGTAGTGGATGTACGGCCCCTGATGGACGTAGCGTCTGTGACCGCTGCTTGTGAGGCTCGTAGTGGGCGAGTCACTCCGCAGCATCCTCAGGTCGGCCCAGGTGTCACTCAAGAGGCCACGCCCCTTAATTATGCACAATTTCAAACCTCAATAGAATAAGAATAATCAAGATCAACAGCTTTCAACATTCACCTCTAAAGTTGGCCATTTTAACATGGGAGTCTACGGGGATTGACTTACTTTTGGAGCCAGCCTCAAGTGGCCACCCTGTGAACTGCAATTGTTCCACTAAGCCGTTAGCCTCACCTGTTAGCCCCGGGGACGTGTGCTGTATTTTCAGTTTTACTTGAGTAATTAATTACAAAATGAGTTGCAAACTGCTAATTAATTGATTTTAATCAAAATGGTGGCCTCCATGGAGAGAACCTGCTCCTGGTGATATTATAAATGCCTCATTTTAGGGTAATGAAAACAATATTTCAAAACATTTAGGAGCAGCTACACCCATGAAAACAGAAGTATTATCATTGTATATTAAATATTAGCCACAGGAAATGTGAATAACTGAATGTCAGCGTTACATGCGGAACCTTCAATGATGCTTTCTGCGTGTGGTGAAGTGCCTGTGTCGTGTGTCATTACATCGTTGGCGTGCTGGCATTTAAACTCCGCATGGACGATATAACTCCTCTCAAAATGCCAGGACCCGGCTCATCTTTGCATCCTGTGGATGTGGTGCCGCTGACCCTGCCGTCACTGGAGTGCACGGATCACGTGAACGTTGTTTTGCGAGTGTGAAACTAATCTTTTTGAGAAATGATATTTCTATTCTTTGCGCACCAAAAAATCAGATGAATAAATGAGCAGGATTTTATGCATAACAAAATGTGGAGACTTAAATAGATGAGTACGCTCTGCTTGGACTGCACAGCCATTTGTGTAGTTTCCCTCCGTTTGGCAAAGACTAATGCCTCTGCTGTCTTCAGCTACTTTCTTCCTTGTTTTGGTTGAACAAAAAAACGAAAAAAAACAAAATCCAACACACCCACCGTCTATAGTATTAAAGCGCAAGAGCGTGAAAGTGTGAGTGATGCGTTAGCATTGCACCGGTGTCTTGTTTGCTCGGGCTAATTTTGCTGAGAGGTTTTTCAAATGAGCAAACACTTAATTTATGGTCTCCACGCCCGTTGGTACGGGTTGATGATAAAAAGATGCCTCCCATTGTTTTTAAAGGGCCCTGGAATAAGTGCGTCTCAGATTCACTACACACCCTGAAATAGCACCTCCACCACCACCACCACCACCGCCGCCGCCACCACCGCCGCCACTTAAGGAAACTGAGCTTCTCTGGGTCTGTGCGTCGGCTATGAATGGCTGCTTACTCCAGCATTGTGTCACATTAATATTTGAGTGCAACATATTGTCAAGTGGATGTAGGACTTAAACAGCACTTACCGTGAAGTGTACTTACATCAACTCCTTGTTTATTTCTTCCAGAGACATCCGAGCAGACGCCATAATGGTTTCCCTGTTTATATTGAACTTGACCTCTGACCCCTGACCTCCTGCATACGCTTGGTAATCATTTCATTTTTTATTTGGTGCATTATGATTGATTTGACCCTTTTGCCATTCTCTCTCTCTCTCTCCCCCTGTCATTATCCTCCACCTCTGTGTGTCTTCACCTCCTTTTCTTTTTTTCTCCACTCTTGTAATTGTCTCAGCTCCTATCATCCTATCTGTTGTTTATTTATTTGTGTTGCTGTTGTTTTTATCTCACACTTCTCTGTGCTCCGTTACCTCCACTGTCCTTGAGCCATTAGATTAACACAAATTGTCAATTGTTCGCCATCATCTTTCATTTCTTCCCTTCGTATGATCTCATTTCTTCTCATCATCTTCATATGATAAACCGCCCATCCGTGTTTTAATTGATTTTTCTCTCCCTATCTATTACCAAGGATTACAACTCCCTGTTTCATACGTTGTGTACTGCAGTAAGACTCTGACTGTCACCATCTCCTCTGTCTTCCCCCTCGTATGTGCGTGGGTGGAGGTAATGTGTGAAAGTGACAACACAGGCAAAGTAAAGACAAAGAGAGGAAATATGGCACGGCAAGGCAATTGCAGTATCAACTCCCTGGTGTGTGTTATGCCATTATTTCCTCAAATATCACCCCAACACCCACCAGGCAGACGGTATCATCCTCCTCTGTGCCGGATTCATTCCAAAAAGCAGGTCCTGGTAGACGCTAGGCAGTCTGCAGCAGCAGCAGCAGCAGCAGCAGCAATAGGCCAGAGAGCCCCTGGAGTGGCAGGGCGAGGGCTAGACGTTAGGAGAGCTGGCAGCGGGAGGGAGAAGGGAGTCACAAGGTTGCAACCCAGAGCAGTAGACTTGCTTGTCTCAGCAGAGTAAACATCACCCCTCGTCTGCACACAGTAATGACTAACAGAGAACGACGTGCACAGAAACACTATCAGGACCACAGCCTTGTCCTACCGCATCCACACACACACACACACACACACACACACACATGTCCGTCCCGCCTCCTTTTAGCTTTAGCATCCGAAAAAGAACAAGAGATCATGCATGTGCATTGTCCCGGGGAGAGGTATCATTGCTCCTCCGCTCTGATCCGAGCGGAAAATACATTTGATGTTTCAGGTAGGGTTTGGAACCAACATCCAACGTGGCCGATATGCAAGTGACCAATTATTATTATTTCAGTGCCGGCGCTGCGGTCGACTTACGTCCTTGTTCATTGGCAAATTAGGCAGCACTGTTAGTGTCTATTTTGAATTAGGCATGGCGAGTTTATTTTCATAGCTCATTGATTACACAGAGGTGTTCAATGAATAAAAGAGACAAACATCACGGATTTAGAAAAGTGAAAGGGAAATGGGAGGGGCCGTCTTTAAATATGTTTTATTTTTGGACAAAATGATAACAAATGTGTAAAAGGTTAAAAAGGAACATTTAAACAGT
This sequence comes from Chascanopsetta lugubris, assembly GCA_016785325.1. Taxonomy (NCBI): domain Eukaryota; kingdom Metazoa; phylum Chordata; class Actinopteri; order Pleuronectiformes; family Bothidae; genus Chascanopsetta; species Chascanopsetta lugubris. Next base: position 190,544 of record JAFBJT010007546.1, read on the forward strand.
ATGAATTCAAAAATGATTAACTTGGAAGTCTAAATAACGTTCTCATTTATAACAAAGTTATCGGAGTAGAAAACTGTGGAGTTTCTAATCTGGTTTTAAAGGTCATAGTTACTCGAGTTTATTATTCAGCCAGATGGTTTAGCCAAACGGTTTGGGGGCCGATTCCATTCACTGAGACTATTGACTGTTGCTATAGTAACTCTGGTGTAAACATGCTGTCTAGGCCCCACATGACCTTAGCCAGCAGTTAGCTAGACGCTACCTCAGACAGCTACAAATTATGCAAAAGCTAAGCAGACAAAAGTGCAGTTGTACCTTTCTTGATGTCATACCAACCACAACAGGCAGATGGCAGTGTGGTGTGACACTGACTGAGAGTTGATGATGAGTCTTTTTATCTATTGCTAATCATTGTATGATTTTGTTCAGTTACATCCAAGTTATGGATTATAGCTTTATCGAGAGACTATACTCGACTAACCTCACTTGACCTAAGAGTTAATGTGTCCAATCATAATCTCAACCTGATCTTCTCTATCAGTGGAATTCATTTTCAGCTTATTCTAAAAATAAATGGATCGATCCTGGCACCATTTAAGAACCAACACCATTTAAAATGCATTGATTTTTGCTGTGTAGTTGGAAAAAATTCCTAATGATTCTTAACCCTGCAAAGATACGATGGACACAAACGGCGATTTGCTCGCCAGTCCCCCAGCCCGGGGGGGGGGGGGGGGGGGTGAGGGGTACGGGTATTATTGATAAGGTATTTGCGAGTTGTCCATTGAGCCTGGCGCCTTATCTGAGTCCAATCAGAAGCAAGGGGGGAACGCGGCAGAACAACAGGAAATTATGAGTGATTGGGAGCATCTTGAGATCTGACCCCCAGTTGTTTGACTGATTTTCTTTTAATTGGTTGTTGTCACCCACTTGACACCATCAAAGCTTCACGCTGGAGGTGAGGCAGATGAAATGTCTCCCTAATACCGGCGGCGCGATAAGACGCGGCGCGTCGGAAAACATTTGGAGAATGTGATTGCAATCGTCGTCAGATTATCGTGTCCCCGGTGTTAATGAAGAAATGTGAAGATGTGGCGTAATTGCCCCGTATGTTTACGACAACACTGGAACGGCCTCCCTGTGAACGTTTACATTTGCCATAAGTTTACACTGGCTGTAGTAAACGTTTGGAGTGTATGAAATGAAACCGAATGACGAATGGCAGTTAAGGTGTCAGTGATTAATTTACGGACCTGAGTGTACCATGCTTGTATCTTTATTTATCTTCAGTGGAACTCGTAACAAGTTCAGTGCTGCTTTTAGTGGCGTGGTGCAAATACGTTTTATCAGACCCATCTGTTGTTGTTCTAACGTTTGCCTCAGCGTCGACTTCAACTTTATTAGGCCCGCAGGGAGATTTTGTCTCAGACTCAAACATACGATGCATAAAAACATAGGTAGGACATATGCCAAAACCTTTTACTTTAGATATTGGCTCCCCTTTCGTTAACGGTCAATTTGTTAGAGTTTTGGTCATTTTTGTCACTTAAAACTATTTAAAAAAGAATTACACATTGACAGTTTCATGAATTTATAATCACCAAAATGTTTTATTTTTCCTCCATTGCCCTTAAATGAGCCCATTAGTGTATATCTAAATGAGAAGTGGCTCCTCTCTACGGAGGCCGCCATGTTTTTATCGTGGATGTACTAAATATCTTTTGAGTGTCAATGACAACTGAGGGCTACCATATGTCCATACCATAGTACCGTGTGCGGGCAGCGTCTTTAGCTAGCTAGCTAGAAAGCTAGCCCTGATGCGGCACCAATCGCTAGCGACTTGCGAATAGCTTACAAATGAGCCCACAAACATTGACTTAAGCTCTGGAAGCTTGCAAGGCAATGATAGTGGTCCGATACAGGATGTAATTACTGACACTCACGCTAGTGAGTTAGCCATTAGCATGGCTGTGCGAGTGACTGTCACAGGTGTCAATGTAAACACCCATTTTTCAAGTTAAAATGCCCCTTTCAAAAACACAAGTCTAACCTACATTGAGCAAAACAATCACACAAAGTGAATCTTCTGAATGGAATTGCTGTCGTTTAGTAAAAACCTGAATAAAAGCCCGAAGCTCCTCCCCCTCTGTGGCGTCTGCTGTCGAATGTGCTTCCAATTAAGGCCCCTGTCGTTGCATGGAACATAGAATATACAAACACAGACAAATTTCACTGGGGTTGCATTTTATTTATCCAGCAGATTTTCTACCGCAGAAACATTTGTTATACTCGGCTAAACAAAAGCCTCTTGTACCTTTTTTTTCTCGGTGAGGCCAGAGCTGCTCCTTTAGTGGGGCATTTGTTTGCTCCAGACTTTTACGGCTACCTCGACATGAGTCTGAGAGTGTCATTATAACTTGTAGGGAGAATATTTTTTTGCAGTTGTAAGATCTAGGTCAGTTTGTAAGATTTTGGTCATTTTTGTCACTTCTAAAAAAAGATTACAAAACAACTACATACGGACATTTTCATGAATAGAAAATTACGTAAATGTTCTATTTTTTCCCCCCATTTCTCTGAAATGAGCCCATTAATGTACATTTAGATGAGGAGGGGAGTCCCCTCTACGAGGGCTGCCATGTTTTTACGGAAGCCCAGAGTGGAGATACAAAACATCTTTTGAGTTTTAATGACCACCGAAGTCGACCACAGGTTCTCCTGCATGTTCAGAAGGGTGAGGGTGAGGCGATGGATACAACATGCAGCCTCACCTCTAGATGTCACCGAATCTAGTACACACTGCACCTTTTAAAGTCAAATCGAGTCTGGAAATGAACATATGTGTGTCAGGCCTGCCACTCGCACGCCCTGGACTCATCATCCGGCTGTATGAAACGTGACGAAAGGTGGAGGACGTTGTCGCAATGCAAAGAAGGGGGACGCGGCCCTGGAATTTGCATGGCGAGCAGAAGCCGGTGCTTCCCAGAGACTGGGGCCCGAGACAAGTGTTTGCTATGCCTGGTGATGTGCGAGACAGAGGGAGCGGAAGATTATTGTTAGCATACTGAGAAAAGATCATGAATTCCAATGATTCCCCGTAAAGCGCTGGCGGGAGATTTCCTCCGACGATGCCTTTACCCCCCCTTCGTATCTGTGGATGTCACTGCGAGGCGCAGTCAGCCCAATTTTAGGTGGAGGGGAGCTGATGATGCCGTCCCCTATGCACTGATTCAACATGGGATAATGAGGAGGCAATGCCATTTCAGTTCAAACCACAAGCCAGGTTTAAAGGTGCAGTACATATTGATATTTTCCGTACATTTCTAATCATCTGAATGCTTTATTTTTTCCCATTACCCTCAAAGGTGCAGGGTGTATGATTTGGTGACCTCTAGAGGTGAAGTTGCATGTTGTATCCATCACCTCACCCTCACTTTTCTCACCCTCACAGGAAAACCTGTGGTCGATTTCATTTGTCATTCAAACTCAAAAGATGTTGACTACGTCCACTTTTACTACTGTAAAAACATGGCCACCCCCGGAGAGGTTTCCCCCTTGTCCTGTAAATATACATTAATGGGCTCATTTAAGGGTAAAGGGGAAAACAAAACATGTGGGTGATTATAAATTCATGAAAATGTCAGTATGTAATTATTTTATAATATTTTTATCTAACCCTAATGACCAAAATCTTACACACTACACCTTTTTAAAAGAGCTTTTACTGACAACTGAAGTCGACCACAGCTTCTCCTGCATGCTCAGAAGGGCGAGGGTGAGGTGATGGATACAACGTGCAACGTCACCTCTAGATGTCCCCAGATCGTACACACTGCGCCTTTAAGGAGGGAACATAGACGGGCGAGCTTCATGTCCCCCGTGCAACAAGCTGAAGGGGGAAAAAAAAACAACAGATGATGGGTAATATTCCATCCTTTTCAGCCTGTTTAATATGTGTTAAGGCAAAGCTTGCCAGACCTCTCAGCTCCAGTAATTTCAGCACATCAAAGACGTGCCTCCTCCCCAAAGCTGGTGTAGTCTTAAGAAGGGCTCATCATATCCAATCACACATTCACCCCCAGGATTTTTTTGCGAAGAATACCTCCAACCCTGTAATTTAGTTCATTAAAACCCACGCCGATACGGGCCGGTCAACACACACACACACACACACACACACACACACACGGCGCCGCCGCCATAGTGATTGCAGCTGGTAGTCCTTGTCCCTTGTTGACCTGTTTTGTTAACTCCGCCGCTGTATTTCACCACCCGATTAGATGTCACTCAATTAAAAGCACATTTCAACGGGGAGCGCAGCCTCCCTGGTTGCCATGGATGCCGCCGCGGAAGATAGCGGCGCGGCGTAATGTGTGTCCCACAGCACCGTAATGAAAGATCCACACTGTTACAGCAGAACAACCCAAACTTCCACACCCCAATCAATGAGCCCCTGTGTGGTTGACTCATTTTTTTTCAAAATTAAAAGGGATGTGCCGAGTAAGTCGCAGAGGACCCGCCCATTTTATAGTCAGCTATGAGAAGCACCAGGATTAATAGACCTCTCCTAATACGCCTCGCATTGGTGGTCCCTGAACACCCTGATCAGGTAAAGGCCCAGCGAAGCAAAGATCATTTATAAGTGGTTCATTATTTTACCTTCAGATTCTTCTGTCTGGCATTGATTTAATAAACACTGATTTATCTCCTCGTAGAAGAGAAGTGCCATTTTTCATTTCCCAGATTTGCTATCTTTGTTATCGCAGTTATCTGTCGAGCTCTGGCATTTCGGCGGTAATGCGCCCCCCCCCCCCATCTCGGGCTGTGTACGGGGGAAAGCGGTGCGGGGGGCGGTGAGAGCTGGTGGGGGCTGGAAGAGAGCGATTCCTCTATGGCAGATATTCCTTTTAATGTTTACTGAAGGATTCCTTAAAAAAAACACCCAAAGAAAATAGTGCCTTTTATCTCCCTGACTCAGTTGCCTAGCGCATCCATGACTTTGTAAACGAGCGGTTTGTTTGATAAAGTTCTGCCAAAGTGCGGCGATTAGCCGTGAAAGGATTCAAGTGCGTGTGACATCAACAGCGAGGTACAATAATTAACCATCTATCAATGTGTTCCCATGATTAATGTATTTGTTTTTTTGCGGCTTGATGGAGCCGTAAACTGTGTGAAATAGACAATGAGCTCTGCCATCTTGTATTCCCCCGTGGTGAACAGAGGCCACAGCTCGGAGGCAGGCTCGGAAATTAAAAAAAGCCCCGAGAAGTTATGAAAGGAAGGGGAGAGGGAGGAAAGGGGGGTTCGAGGGGGAGCTGGCTCTTTCTTATTAAGGTTAACCGTCAGTAAAGGCTCCTGCCCCATTTGTAAGTGAGACGCTTGTTGTATTTTTCTCCTGTGAAGTGTTAAAAGCAGCGTGCGCTCAGATTAGGTGTGTATGGCCGCCACATCAAATCAAGATGAAAATGAAATGGAATGATCAATTTAACCCTGACCCCCCCCCTCCCCTCCCCACCCCTGCCTCCCCCTCCCCCCGCGTTTAATCCCTCCCTCTCGAGCTGCATCTCCATCGATTTTCTTGTTCAGCTTCCCTGATAACAAGAATCATTTAAAGGTCACATTTTGATGTCTGTCAAAAAGAAAACATTCTTAATGCATTGTGAGTGGCCTTTGAGGCTTACGTTTGTCAGAAAGCGCAGACTGGATCTCCTGGCACCTCCAGACAGATTATATAAAGAGAGAGCGAGAGAGAGAGAGAGAGAGGCAGAAGGGGGGGGGGGGGGGGGGGGAAAGGGGGGGGGGGGCGGCAAAATGGCCTCGGACGCGGTGGTGAGAAGTTTTACGAGGCGGATACAGCTGCTCATAAAAAAGAAATCTTCAAAATGATAATTCTTCAAAATCTCTTGAAACGTTTCCCCTCTGAGGTAATAATTATGATGTATGTCCAAATTATTCCCATTGAAGCGTAGTTCTTATTGTATCAGAGTGATGCAGACACATCCTGTAGATTGTATGTAAAGATGGACGTCACCCATAGCTTTCTGCAGAGTGCTCCTGAGGATTGTAGTGGGCGGGCCACTAGCTCCTCCCACCTCCGGGTTCATCCCTAAATGGGAAAAGAGGCGGAGCACAGGAAGACCTGGGTGGGGCCCATGGTGCTGTCCCGTGGCAGCAAATCCACAGAGCATGATATGTCGGCCTAACTGTCACTCAAAGAGGCCACGCCCTCGAAGAGGCTCATTGTGGTCAAGCTACCCGTTGTATCTTGCCAATGCCAGACTCCTCCTACTTCCTGGTTCATCCAAAAATGGGCAGAGAGGGGGGAGCACAGATCGAGTTGAGGGTGGGCCCATGGTGCTGTCGCAGCATCCACAGAACATGACAGGCCGTCCCAGGTGTCACTCAAGAGGCCACACCCTTAATTACACACAGTCTTGGGGGATCGACTCGGCTTTTAGACCGAGTATCTAGTGGCCACCCTGTGAACTGCGAGTCTTTCCACCTCCATATTGGGCTTATCCGTCCGCAGGGGACGCTAGCACTTGTGCAGACCTGGCCAAAAAAAAAACGTGCATTTGCTTGAAGGAGCTCGATGTATGTGCGTTATCCCGATGGACGTACAGTATCACCGCTAATGAGAAACCTGGGTCGAGCTCCGCCCTTCCGCTTTAATCCCGGACATTGCTGATAGACACGTTTTTCCCTTTCCCCTCTCTGTTCTGAATGTCAGTGTCGGGCTGCGGCAGCGGAGGATGCTCCATTTATGCTACTGTATGAATACAATAACTGTTGAGAGATCAGCGGCTCCCCTGGTTTGCACAAACATCCAGCGCTGACCTTTACTTGCTCCAGCTCCAGGATAGAGAGCCGTGCATTATGGGCCACTGCCTCAGGCACTTAGGATTCCGGGGGATGTCTTCAGGGAGACTCTGATCAAAAGCAAAATAAAGCCAGCAGCGCTGTATCAAAGCGTCTGCACTTTCTGTTTGTACAGTTTTTTTTTTGGGGGGTGTAAAAGCCGCCGATTACGGCATTATCTGCATTAGATATAAAAGCGTATTCGTCAGTGAGTTACACATATTGGATCAGAGGAGAGAAATATTTTTCGAAAAATGTGCTTAGAGAGTATTTAACGTTAAAACCACCGGCAGATAAAACGTGACATTATGTCTGTGCCTACACTTTCCGCAGCTCACGCACTGTAAAATAGGATTAAGCAGAATGAGAACATTAATACAATACATATTAGCCGGTTGTGGAGGAATATATATTCAGTAGGTGGAGTCGGTGCGAGCTGCGGTAATGGCCAATCAAATCACTTTCTGGTGCCTCCATTAAAACCAGCAGACAGTTTAATGGGCAGGGAGGAGCATCATCCACACCGGCTTCTCTGAGGGGGAACAGGCTTTTTGTGCAGGTGCAGACTCTGTATAATGAAATACATGTATGATAGAGCTGCAGCCACACGTTCAAGGGCAGAGGGTGTCACTTTAAACACCGAGCTTACATGACTATTTCCCACCCAGGCGATTCAATTAAATGTTATTGTGGAAGATAATTCAATAGAAAGTTGTTGTTGTTTTTTTTGGGGGGGGGGGGCTGAGATTGAAACACAGGAGGCTGCAAATCTACTTTTTCAGATTCTTGCGCTTTGATTGAATACGTTGATTAAGCCCAATGCAACAAACAATTATTTTCTTTTCTATTAACTTGTCAGTTTTTGTTATTTCTGGATCGTTTGTTTGCTTTGTGAGAAATGTTAGAATGTTACAAAGAAGGCTGCCCACATTTATCCACAGCAGATGTTCAGGCATCTTTTTGTCAGACCCACAGACAAAAGGCATAATATATTCAGTACAGGTCCAGCGTGTAAGATTTAGCCGGAATTATTTCCATTTCTATTGGGTGGGATAAAAATATATACTTATGTTTATAATAGTGTATAATCATCGGAATGATTGCTTTGTTTTTATTCCACCGGAATGAGCCCTTGATATTTACATCAGGTGCAGAGCCTCTTTACAGAGGCCATCATTGTTTTCAGCGAAGCCCAGAATGAGTTCCAACAATAGCTGCAACTTGCAACTCACCACCGGATGTCACCAAATCCCTCTCACTTAATTAGAATTAGCACAACGAAGTAGAAAATGTAGATGCTTTGCTGATTTCTGTTTTCAGTATTCCTGCAGCGAAAGGTCACTTAATAATAAATTGATTTTCCAAATATTTGCCAATTAACTTTTTTCACTCGACTAATCAATTAATTGACTCGTTTCCCGTCATCTAAATTAACGCGGTGGAGGCACGAGTTGGCAACGTGTCCCACAGGTAACTCAGCGGCAGCGGCGGCTCTGCCTAATGAAGTAGGGTTTTGATGAGCATTTTAATCTACACTAAATGAACATTATATATCAAAGTGAAAGAGATGAAGCACAACACATGTGAAACACGCGCACCTCCGCTCCCCCGATGCCAACGTTAGTGATAAAACGTGCAAAAAAGGAAAAAAACAAAACACCGTTTGATGCCAAATAAGTCATACATTATTTTACGGCAGCACACAGGGTAAAAACAGCGTATTGCCCCTCAGTTAAAGGTGCAGTGTGTACGATTTGGTGACATCTACGGGTGAAGTTGCATGTTGTATCCATCACCACGCCCCGCCCATTCGAGCATGCAGGAGAACCTATGGTAGCCCAGGGTTTTCATTCAGGCTCAGGAGATGTTTAGTATGTCCACTCTGGGCTATTGTAAAAACATGGCGGCCCCCATTGGGTGGACATGCTCCTGATGTCAATATGCATTAAAGGGCCCATTTAAGGGTAGCGGAAAAACATGAATAATTGAAGTGATTATGAATTCATGAAAATGTCAGTATGTCATTGTTTTGTAATCTGTTTAGAAGTGCCAAAAAGGACTGAAATCCTCCACACTGCACCTTTTAAGTGTAAAACCAGCAGGATAATTTCGGAAGTTTATGAATTATTTTATTTTGTGTGTGTGTTTTCGCTCTGCTGCCTGTCTGAGCACATACTGTGTATCTATTTCTTTCTTTTTTCTTTGTTTTTTTTTTTTTTTGCAGTCAGGCCCCAAATGGAAGTTGAGGATAGCTGACTGAATTTAGGAGAATGAGAGGAGCGGGCGAGGGCCCTCCTCCTTCCACTCTCACTGTGCCTGGGTCAATATAAAACCTCATTACTGGGGTGTCATAGAAAATTTGTGCACTTTCTGCTCCATCTAGCAGCAATTTTGCTGGATAAGCACTGCTCTCGTTTGGCCCGTTTTAAGCATTTTCGCTAAAGAAAGCCTTGCAAACAGGAAGCCACTGCCCCCCCCCCACCCCCCCTGACAGCCCCAATATCCCACCCCCGGTGCTGCCTCTGCTCTTACATATGCAGTGCACACGTATGTGCGCGCAGACGCTAATCTTATCACGCCCTTTGTGTCGTATGCGGGTTACGCGAAGGCAGAGCATGACCGGCTGTCTTTCTCCTGACATGTAAATTCTAGCTTATCAACAGTTAATCTACTGGCAACCCTCGTTGACGCTTGTCGTTCGACTTACAGAAATGCAAGCTATTCAATTACCGGCTCTTTTTTTTTTTTGTCGGTCCAATCAAAACACACGTTGCTTCTCGTCTCCTCCCGCTCATCAAAAACATCATCCCAGAGGGACAGAACATACAGTTCTTTTCCTGCCTGATGGCGGCGCCGGGGGAAGCTATTCGCATGTTCTTAGGCTGTTTTTTTATTTTTTTTTATTTCATCTCCTGAAAATTGAATTTTCCCCAAAGCAAACAGAATGACATGTTAATAAATATGGATGTCTGCCTCCTGGACAAGCGTCTCAGCCAGGGGGCCATGTCGGCGGCCCCTTCCGCCGCTTCACGATGGAACCATGTAATTTTGCCGTGGAGCGGCGGCGAGAGAGGAATCAAATGATAAAGAGAAGAAGTGCTGTTTGTCCGTCCTGTAAAGTGTTTTTCCCCCCTTTCTGTTTTTATTTTTTTTCGTTTTTTTTTTAGACAGTGGCCGAGCATCACAACAAAAGATCGTGAATAAAACATGATCAGATAAAAGCCAAACATGCAGAACGTAGCAGAAAGGTCAGAGAGAGGCCCGACTCATAATTATGGGCGGAGAATTTGCCAGGAACGCACTAATTAAACTACCGACAAATCCCCCAGTCTCGACCTCCCCCCTTGTCCCTGCAACTTCACCATAAGTCGGCATATTAATCATCGGGGAGGCAGGCGAAGGCTCGACCGGCCAGGGCCACTCGCTGGGCACACACACACACACACACACACACACACACACACACACACACACACACACACACACACACACACACACACACACACACACAT